>JAVSBS010003088.1:0-10686 GCA_033124195.1 Coracias cyanogaster
AAGTGTATATTTCAGCCAGTGATGATATAGGTTGATTTGGACTGTGCCACACCTCCAGATGGGCGGCTCTTCTTACCTGCAGAGGTGTTTTAACAACAGTCTTACTCAAGCACATGTGTGGTGAGTCTTCAGTTCAAATGAGGTTGATTTGAGGAACTTAGGGGGTAGAGATTTGTTTAAAGAGGAGAGCTGGAGAATTCAAGACCTGATGCCTCAAATCTGCAGTTTGGAAGATGATCGCTTTATGGACTTAGCAGGTCTCCCACAACAGGTTTCCATGTCCTGTTCCTTACCGTCTCCTGTCTCTCCAGTTGAATCCATACCATCACCATTTATAAATTAATGTCATAAATTAATGGATCTTTTTTTGGTTCTAGGTGCCATGTGTTGGACATGGCTCATCATTCTATTTTGGGTTTTGCTACAGCAGGGATTACAGAGGGAAGAAGTGTCATGCTGCCTCATGGCTTCTGCTTCTGAAAGGAAAAACTGTGTCTCCAATGTGGCTTAGGGCTGTGGGCTCCTTCTGCCTGCTAACTGATCTGTCTGGGCTGTGATATTCTCATCCTAAGGCATCTCCACTCACTGGGAGAAGAAGACATTGAGTAGTTCAGCCTTCTAAGAGCCTCTCATAGAGATAGAGGAAGAAATTTTTCACACTGAGGGTGATGAGACCCTGGCCCAGGTTGCCCAGAGAGGTGGTCAATGTCTCATCCCTGGAAACATTCAAGGTCAGGTGGGACGGGGCTCTGAACAACCTGATGTAGTTGCAGATGTCCCTGCTCAGTGAAGAGAGGGTCAGCTAGGTGAGCTTTAAAGGTCCCTTCCAAACCAAACCATTCTGTGATTCTATGGTCCTAAATATATTTGAAACCAAATGCCTTTGTTCTAACAAGCAAAAATGACACTCTTAAATCCTATGATACTGGGTAATGAGTGATGAGACATCCCACAACAAGGTATTGAAAACAATGCAACAGAGAGACTACAGTAAGAGCAGAGTTAAGGTTCATTGATTACCAAAGATTTCATCTCTAGCTGCTATACAACTGCATAGGTTGTTTACACACATTTGTTTCCCTACTTTCCATAGAGGTGGCAAAGATGAAGAAGCCGAGGAAGGGCCATGAAGGCTTAAAACAGAAAAGGCCTTAAAATCATTGATTGATTAAGCTGCTCTGAGTCCTGAAAATTACAGAACTTAATAAATCAGAATGAATGAAAAGCTGATTGCTGAGGAATTAGGTGAGACGGGCACCTGAGGAGTCTTTAGCTGGGACAGAAACCAAATCCACAGCAACCTGGAGGCAGAAGAAATCTTCAACTTACTTTGCTTATCTTAATTGCCAGCACTTCTCCGGAAGGACCCAAGTCTCCCTAACTGCTTTATTTTCTTAACCTATATTACTTACTTTTTTTTTTTTTTTTTTTTCTTTACCACCCCTAAATACCTCCTCCCCGAAAGATAGAAAATTAAACCCCCAAAGGAATGCTGGACCCTAGACCTAAGGAGATATGTGGAGGTAGATGGAGACAAGTGGTATGTCACAGCCTTTTTCAGTAATTCCCAATTAACACAGGCAAGTTACCTGGAGGGAGTGTGGATATTTGGTGCTCTCTAGTGACTGCTCCACAAAGACATTTACCGCTCCTGTAACAGCTGGTTGTGATAAGGGTTAAGCTCTTTGACTTAATTTTATTTCAGCTGAAAATCATGAGAAACCCTCTGTTTAATACTGGTGACCAGCACAAGTGTAGCTGGTCAAGCAAGTGCTGATGAGGGTACTAAATTGACCTTTTCACTTGTTTTCATTTTCGTTCCTTAAATATAGGTTCCAGGCTGCTCTTACATAGCAAACACGTTGTTTTGGGATTCAGTCATCTTAGGAAGATCTCTCCTGGGCTTCTACAAGGTAGGGTGATAATCTACTATGTGTAGGCAAGAAAGCATAACAATCAACCATGGTTTTGTTTACCTCTAAGCATCTCCTGTGGTTCAAAAGCAGCCAGGAGACTTTGTGTGAGTTTTTCTAGCATGAAAAGACCACAGTCAAGCAAAGAATATTTGAGCTTAAGGGGCTACTCTGTGCGAACATGACCAAAGCTGCTCCAAAAGCTGAAGGTGTTCTGCTGTGAGTATTGGTGGTTAGTCATTTCCTGGAGAATATTATTGACTTTTAGAAGTTTTAATAGTGAGTGTCTGTTGCAGTTGATGGAAATGTCAAGTTCAGGAAAGGACTAGTAGATGCTGGAGCTAAAACAAAGAAGGAAGATGGTTTTTGTGAAAGAAGAGGTTCTGAGAGTAGTTAAGAAATGAACAAAAACAAACAGTAAATGCAATCAGGGTTTCCCAGTACCAAAGAGTGGATGAGCTTACCTTGTCTGTCTTCACTTATTCTCATCTGTCCCTCCCAGTTTTTCAGTTTAGCTGTAATTTTATCCAAATTTCAACAATGAGTAGAGGTCAAGAGACATGTTTCATAAGCACAGGCCAAGAACACAATCCTGTGAGACACAGGAGAGCCCAAACAGGAGTACCACAGCTATAAAATCCATAATCTTCAGGGAAGAATCTGTGCACGGAGGATTCAGGCATCAAACACAAGCCCACAGGAAAGAAGGACTTGCCACTTCTGCCATCCATGGAACACTACCCAGAAAGACCATTGTCTCACCACAGTGAGTACACTGACAATCTACATGACCACCTTGACTTTTCTCTGTCTTGCTATTTCTTCTCTTGGTTTATTTGAACTTTTAGTGGCACATCAGGCTGATCCTTGGAGGTGGGATGAGTTCTCCAGGGATAAGTGATGCTTAGATTATGTTATCCCAATGGAGCTGGACTTAACTGAATAAAACTATTTCATCTTTGCCCATGACGTAGGAAAACGTCTTGATCGAAATCGTAGTCTTTCCACCTGACCTCCCGGAAGGTGACTGCCTCCAGAGCCACATCCCAGTGTTTTGGTGCTTAAGAAGCATGGGATGTTTTTTGCAGCTCTTCTCTGAAGAAAGACATTTTTCTGTACATGTAAAGAGGAGCAACTTTTCCTTTTAATAGCAAACCACTATCCAAACAGTTCTTTTCATCCAAACTGCAGGACCTTTATTTTCCAGACCCACAGATTTCACATCTGTCAAATGTGGTTCAAATTGGCTTATGGATTAAAGAGAGGCCTGGATGTAGGCGCACTACTCGATTGCATAAGTTTCATTTCCTTAGGAAGGCAGACTAGAAACCTCTCTCCTGACATGCTTTCTGCAAAATCTGGAGGGGAAGGGAAAGCAAGGAGAGACCCAGCTCCCATTTGGGTCAGATGTTGATTGTTGTTCATACTGGCACCTGCACTTAAACAGAACGCAGTCTTTTTCCTATTTTCCTCTGCTTTTTTTTTTTTTCTTGTTTTTTAAAATTTATTTTGGCCAGATGTTAATTGCTTTACTGCACGGGAAGAAACAAAAATTCAGCAGTGAAGATCTGGCCCGAGCCTTCTGCTTGGAAGATTTATAAGAGATGTAGGCTTTAAATGTCTGAGCCTGGAAATATTCCTTCCTTTTTGGCCCCCTCCCTCTTTCCCATCACCCCCTCGCCCCTGGGTTGCATATGCTTGTGTGTGCATAAAAGAGCTTCTCACACATCTGTCTTTATTATTGATAGACATGTTGGCATCTGATAGCGTTTAGATTTATTGCTGTGAAAGCCATGGGCTTTTTAAAGTGCTAATATTTTACCATCTTTCATGCTGAAAGAATGCCAACTTCTAAGAGGCCCAGTAGCCTCCAGGATAAACCTCTGGCTACTCACCTCTGCAGCCTGAGACGGCAGCTCCTTGGAGACCATCCTTCTTGCCTGAGCTGCCAAGAAATGAAATCTGGGGTCTCTCAATCTTTAAGCATCAGCAGTCTTCAGAGTACACTGGAACTTTGCTGAGCTTGTGTACTTTTTTTTTTTTTTTCCCCTCTCCCCTTTCTTTCTCGTCCCCCCCCTGTGATCCAGCTGTTTATTTTAAATTTACAAGTTCAAAACAGGCTAGGCTCCCCCTCTATCCAGCTATTCCACCCTCCTCCTTTCTATGTCTACAATGGTAAGGCATTGTTGCTGGCTTAGAGCTGAATTTTCTCCCTGTATCACTGAAAAACAACCAACAATCCTAATAAAATTCGGAAACCACACACAACTCTAGACTAAACTTTCCACCAGTGTAAACCAGCATTGTGCCATTGAAATCAATGTCAGTAAAGGCACTTGGCCCTGTAGCCAGGAGAAAAAAAAAAAAGGGCAGTTGCAACAAAAATGTTAACTTTGGAGCCTGGGGAGCACTCTCTGATCAGCTGTTTATCAGCTCAGGAAGCATCATCAGCCAGGTTACTTTCTACCTTTTTCAGCAAGGTGATAAAGATATTTATACATGTTATTTGGTATGAGGTTCAAGAAGGCCAAGTACTGGATCCTGCACTTAGGTCATGTCAACCTCATGAAATGCTCCAGGCTGGGGGAAGAGTGGCTGGAAAATGCCTAGTGGAAAAGAACCAGAGGGTGTTGGTTGACAGCCATCTCAAGTTAAGCCAGCATGTGCCCAGGTGGCCAAGAAGACCACCAGCATCCTGGCTTGTGTCAGTACTAGTGTGGCCAGCAGGACTAGGGCAAGGATCATCTCCCTGGACTGGGCTACTGGGGAGGCTACACCTTGAATCATGGGTTCAGTTTTGGGCCCTTCACTCCAAGAAGGACCTTGAGGGGCTGGAGTGTGTCCAGAGAAGGGCAACAAAGCTGGGGAAGGGTCTAGAGCACAAGTCTTCTGAGGAACGTCTGAGGGACCTAAGGTTGTTGAACCTGGAGAAAAGGAAGTTCAGGGGAGACCTTCTTGCTCTCAACAACTCCCTGAAAGGAGGTTGAAGTCAGCTCAGGGTTGGACTCATCTTCCAGGTAACAAGCAACAGGACAAGAGGAAACACGCCTTAGTTGTGCCAGGGGAGGCTTAGGTTGGACATGGGGAATTATTTCTTCCCAAGGGTCATCAAGGCCTGCCCCAGGCTGCCCAGGGCAGTGGTGGAGTCCCCATCCCTGGAGGGAGTTCAAAGCTGTGGAGATGTGGTGCTGAGGGACGTGGTTTAGTGGTGACCTAGCAGTGTTCTGTTAATGGTTAGACTTGATGATCTTGAATGTCTCTTCCAACCAAAATGTTTCTATGATTCTATGATTTCCACCCACCTCAAGCAGCAGTTTCTCTGCTTTGGACAACATCAGCAAGTGAACACATTTGCTTATGGAACCAAGATACCAATTATGTTGGCATCAGCCAGGCAAAGAATGAGACAAGTTTTATTTGCAAACCATCACAAACTCACCTACCAGAGCAAAACACAAAAACTACCTGATAAATAAGGATTGTCAGAGCAGTCTATTTTAAGTGCATATATAAAAACACACACGCACACGTGTGTATATATGTGTGTGTGTGTATAAGAATACACTGATTTTCTTAGGAGCTCTGTTTCCTAGTTACAAGCCTACACATTCATGTCTGAAACAAATTGTAGATTAATCTCCTATTACTTGCCAAGCAAGCATTGCCCAGAAGAATTGTGTTATATGTTGTATCTCTGGAAAACATGTTGAATTGCAGAAAAAACAAGCAGTCATTTGTAATGTCTCCTGATCTGCCTGGTTTGTAAATTCAGCCTTATGGAGCAGGGCAGAATCAGATTGGTGCTTAAGAGGTTTTGGGGTGGCTTGAAATGTGTCCACATACTCAATCTCTCATCCCAGAACTTCTCCAAATGCAGCTAGGCTTCTCTGACCTGGAGAAGCTAGGGCAGGAAACCTCAGAAGATCAGGCTTCCTCAGCTTTGTACACTTCCTATGTGTGGCACAAAAATACCATGTGGACAAGCTCTTTTGATATTTTTTGCCTTGCAATATCAGGCAGAGATGCTACTATTCTGCATAGAGATGAAGTCTCACATTCTGTTGTGTTAAGGCTTTTACTGTTGTCATACGACAGAAAATTCCGCAGCCTGCACTGGGGAAAGCCACTTTGAGTTTATATCTCTCTGTGTGAGCAGGGAAGGTGGTAATTTTAACTAGTTGTATGAGTGATGTGAGTCATGTTGCAATGCTTCCTGTGTTCTGTAGACCTTTAAGCATTCCTGATGTCATGCCTCTTGAGAGGTGACACCACCTCTGAGTTTCCCTATTTTGGCAGATCTTCTTGGGTCAGCAGAACCATAGCCATCTTACTTCTCCTGTTCTCAGTATGATGAGGGTCTTACTTTTATAGGTAGCCTTGAAGATGCACATGGAAGGTAGAGAAAGATAACACAATGTTTTTTAGACCCCTGTCTTGACTCAATTCTGGATCCAGCTGGGGCAGATGCATCTCTTCTTCCTTGTGTGTGGTTGGTTTTTCCTGGTGTTTCCTTGCAGTTTTTTTCTCCTTTCTCTTTATTTTGTTGCAATGATTCATCCTTCCCACGATATGTAAGGGTCCACACAGAGGTAAGAATGAGTCAGCCTGTAGTTTCTTCAGATGTCACTTCAGCCAGTCATAAAAGAAAGGAAACTTGCTTTATGAAGTGGTTGAGCCACCATCCCTGGACGTGTTTAAAAGTTGTATGTATATGGTGCTTAGGGACAAGGTTTAGCAGTGGACTTGGTGGAGTTAGGCTGAGGGTTGAACTCTATGATCTTGAAGACCTTCTCCAACATAAATGGTTCTATGAAACACCAGTGGCTCCTAGCAGGAGACAGGAATCTGAGCTCAGTTCAGCCAAGGTGGTGCCTCACAGAGGATCTTAAAACAGTGCTTGGGTGCATAAGGGAGGAGTAAGTGTGTCTTCTATAAGCCAGCATCTCTGAAATCAAGCAAGAGTTAAGTGGGTCTGTTGAGAAGCTCAGCTTTGGACTAAGGTGGGAACTGGGGGGCCATTTCCCCCTTTTAGTGCGCCAAAGGCTTGCTATGTCTGCAAGACATGAGCAAACCTTCCTCAAGTGCAGAGGCAGAAGAATGTACACCTAGATGTAACCACAAGGCCAGTAGGCTAGTTGGGTCACACTCTCAGGAATCCAGGGTAATGAAGCTCAGATCCTACTCTGAGGTCTCTGAGCTCTGTGGTCATTGTTGCTTTTCTCTGGATGCGTACAGGGTTCAGGGTGTAGATGCTGGAGCCTTTGCCTCATTTGCTGATGAGAAAAACAATAAATACCCTCCCAGCCAAACCTGAATAACCATATTTCAAATAAATGAATGGTAGGTACTGTGAGTTAAGCCAGACAATACAAATGAAATTCTTAAGCTTGGAGGAGCTGGTTGAAAATCTTCTATTGGTCAGAATTTTTGCTCTGTCAGCTTCTCTGGCCCTGCATTTTGTCATGGAATTACTCTATTGCTTTAGGCGCTAAAACAAGGCAAACAATTGCAGAGGAAAGGAAAGCTCAGCTGCCTTCCTGACCCACACTCGCTTCTGCTCAGCAAATACAGGCAATTCTGAGTTTGCAGCTTCAGCTGGGTGAGAAAGAGAGTGTCCCTGACTTAACCCATTGCTCTTTCTGGGTCTCATCCAAAGCACACGGAAATCTAAAGGTCTTTTCCTGCTGACTTCAACAGCCTTTGGAACACGCCTAGAGTGTCTCCTTACTAGAAGTCATTGCACTTCAAGGGTGATTGGGCTGCTCTCAGGCTGCTCTTAATGCACAGAGAGTCTCTGCTCTCTCACAAGCCCTGATGTTGCATCAGCTGCAATTGTTCCCCTCATGCCTTCTCCACTGAGGCAAACAGAGGTTTCAGCAGTGACTGAGGCGACTTGAAAGAAGAGGTTGTCCAAGGAGGGGTGGCATAGCTGCAGGAGATAAGGAGAAGGGCAGGGAGTTTTCAGGCATGCTGGGCGGTGGAAGTGTTCTGGAGGTGAACTTCACCCCTCTGGTTGAGGGTCAGAGTTAGAGAGGACCAGGCTGCCATTCCTCTTTCAGTAGTAGCACTAGACTTACGCTGAAAAGGGGTGGGAGTGGATGTCTCAGCTAAAATTCATCTTGTCTTCCCCTTCAGCACAGGCAAAGAATCACAGACTTGTAGAACAGTTTAGGTCTGAAGGGACCTTTAAAGGTCATCTAATCCAAATCCCTTGCAGTAAGCAAGGACATCTGCAACTAGAGCAGGTTGCTCTAAGCCCCATTCAGTTTGTCACCCCTTAGACACTGATCCTTTCCCTACGCTTTTAGGTGGTTCTTTATTCATTGAAGGCTGTGACACTGCCCTGAGGACTCTTATTTATAATTCTGCATAGTCCAAGCTGGATCAGTTGAGAGACCTCAGCAGCTCCCAGTTTTAGTCTTGCCCTTACATGTGAACTTTGAGTCAGCGTCATTTTCTGCTCCTCTTGGTTGATCTCCTCTTAAGGAGATCCCTGAATGACAGAACTAATCAACAGGAAGATGGTAGTAGGGCAAGTTGGTGGCAGAAACCCATTCTCTGTGTTTGTATTTTTGGTAATTTAGAAATATCAGAGGCAACATTTTCTCCCATTTGAAGAAATAATTCCTTTTGTGAGGCTGGTTATAAAAAACGGTGGGTATTTTAACCACTTTAACTCAATGGACTATATTTTCTTAGAGGCATCGTTGATTCTTCCATTATTCTTGTCTGGTGCTTCAGCCCACAGTGGGAGGAGAGGTTTATGGTGTTGGGAAAGAAGAATTTATTATCAGCTGGATTTGAACTGAGTTGTAAACTAGGAGGTTGAAGATAACGTGGTGACGTTGTTCTGGGAAGCAATGCTGCTCCCTGATTCTGCTCTCCAAACAGTATTTCTGTGGCACTATGCGATTTGATAACTCCATCAAAGCCAAAAAAAATGTCAGGAGCACTTGCTGCCAGCAGTTGTGTAGAATCAGCTTTGTTGACAGTTCTTGCAAGTTTATCTGAACCTCTGGCACTGTGGATGGCACACAAATGAGAAAAAACCATGGAGCTTGCAATACTCAGACTCACAGAGTCCTTGCCCTTGTGGCCAAGAAAGTCTGGGGTGCTTTAAGAGCAGTGTGGCCAGCAGGTCAAGGGGGATTCTCCTCCTACTCTACTATGCCCTGGTGAGGCCACATCTGGAGTATCATGTCCAGTTCTAGGCTTCCTAGTTCAAGAGAGATGGGAAAATACTGAACAGAGTTCAGCAGAGGCTACAAAGGTGATGAGGGGACTGGAGCATCTCTGTGCTGAGGAAAGACTGAGAGCCCTGGGGCTGTTTAGCCTGGAGAAGAGAAGCCTCAGAGGGGATCTGATCAATGCTGATCAATAGGTAAAGGTTGGGGGTCAAGAGGATGGTGCCAGACTCTTGTCAGTGGTGCCCAGCAACAGGACAAGGGACAATGGATACAAACTGGAACCCAGGAGGTTTCATCTGAATATGAGGAAAAACTTATTTAAGCATGCCAGAGCCTGGCCCAAGCTGCCCAGAGAGATTGTGGAGTCTCCTTCTCTAGATTCCAAACCCACCTGGATGCAATCCTGAGCAACCTGCTCTGGTTGACCCTGCTTTAGCAGGGTAGTTAGACAAGATGATCTTCAGAGATCCCTTCCAACACTCACCATTCTGTGATTCTGTGTGAAAGACATGTTAGGGTGTGAACTGTGCTGAATTCAGTGGCAAGAATAGGTGGGAAGAAGCTCACCTATCTTTAGTTGTATGAAAACATGTATGAAAATCTTGTATTTCATGATCTTCCTTTTATGGAAGTGTATTTACACTTAGTGTATTTACAGCTAGTGTATTTACAGCCAGTGAGGAAAAATATACCTGAAAAAGAAAATTAATCTGAGCTCTTTTACCTGCCTACCTGGAATGAAACAAATTATTTTATTGAGTTTTGAAGTGATTAAAAAGGACATGTGTAGATGTGGCACTTCAGGATGTAGTTCAGTGGTCATGGTGTTGGGTTGATGATGTGAATTGGTTACCTTAGAGGTCTTTTCCAACCTTAATGATTCTATGACACTCTGGGATGTTGCCCAGGCTTTAAGATCTCACTTTAAAATAAGATCTATTCTTCCCAAAACATTTAAATATCTTTTTTTGGTAACAGTCATCCACTCCTCATAATTCACACATCAATCAGTGTCTCATTATCACCTGGGATCTTCTTTCCCCAATGAATTATTGACAGCCATTAATTATTCTTTTGCTCTAGGCTCTGAATTAATACATAGTGGAGAAAAAACCCAATCAAGGGGTTTCTGAGAGTTGCGTTGTGCCTGTAGCCTGATGAGCAGTACATTTGTCCCAGTTGGAGATAGGGTGCTGGAAGGAATGGGCTCTCTTCTTCTTCTAAGGCAGCACTTCTTTTTCCTCTTCCATAAGGGAATGCTAGTTCCTATCCTAGTGATGCCAGTGAATTATCATAGAATATGAGGGGTTAGAATTATCATAGAATGTGAGGGGTTAGAAGAGACCTCTGGAGACCATCGAGTCCAGATGGTCCCCCCTTGGCAGGGGGGCCAAGCAGGACCAGAGAATCTAGGGCAGGTTACACAGGAACGCATCCAGATGGATCTTGAAAGTCTCCAGAGAAGGAGACTCCACAACCTCTCTGGGGAGCCCATTCCAGTGCTCTGGAACCCTCACCGGAAAGAAGTTCCTCCTCAGGTTGAGGTGGAACTTCCTGTGCTCTCACTTGCATCCATTGCCCCTTGT
>JAVSBS010003088.1:10786-75699 GCA_033124195.1 Coracias cyanogaster
GGCACTGGAACAGGCTGCCCAGGGAGGTGATGGAGTCACCATCCCTGGAGGTGTTTAAAAAACAAGTAGATGTAGCAATTGAGGTGATGGTCTAGTGGCTGGAGAGATGTTGGGATGAAGGTTGGATCCTGATGGTCCTTTCCAACCATAATGATTCTGATTCAGCAAACTTAGAAGCATTTGAAATAGAAGTTTTGTACACGGTGAAAGGTGTTCAGCATCTGTACCCACAGGCACAGCTTCAAACCCCAAAGGTTTTCGTGTAGCTAAGGTTGCTATGTGCCAGTCAAACCATGCTCAATATATCCTAAAAATAAATCCAGGGATAATAACCTGCAGAAGCCACACTTACCTCACCAATGCTTAATTGTACTCAGTTTGCATAATTTACATCTGGACTCATCTTGGACTCAAATGCCCTAGCTTCCTTCTTTTCTGCTTCCCAGTTGCCTTGGGATACTCCCTGCAGGTCATTGCCCAGCTTTACCTGAGAAGTTAAGAATGAGAAGGAAATCTCTGCATTGGACTTGATTTTCCCTTCTCACACGGGGTGCGCTTCATCCCAGTACTGCCCATCCCCAGCACCCTTGAGCCAGACA
Organism: Coracias cyanogaster; assembly: GCA_033124195.1. Taxonomy (NCBI): domain Eukaryota; kingdom Metazoa; phylum Chordata; class Aves; order Coraciiformes; family Coraciidae; genus Coracias; species Coracias cyanogaster. Next base: position 11,386 of record JAVSBS010003088.1, read on the forward strand.
CTCCAGAAAGCAGAGAACACCAGGTAAAGCCACATACCCTGTGTGTCTGTGGAGGTCCTGCATTACTCAACAAGTTCCTGGGTGCTCCTGCCATCACCCCACTCATGAACTCCCAACACCCTGTCCTGGGCCCAGTATAGCCACCTGTAAATGTCTCTTGCTCTCAGCCTCTAACATCCAGGTCTTCTGGGCAGCCTTCATACATCAAGGGCTCTTTTGCTTCTGTTCCCTACCCCGGCCCATGCCTGGAGAAGCAGGAGTTCCCACAGTCCTGCACCAGACATGCCCTGAGTAACCCTTGTTGCTTCATCAGTGGTGGTAGACAGTTCATCAGGGGACACACCCCTGTGTGACCCACCAGAGATGCTGGGGGTGCCCTGGCCCTCCTGTTGGCACCCACAAGATGTCTTGGAAGAAAGATGTTTAAGAGAAATAGCAGAGCAAAGGGGGTGAGTGTTCACAAATGCTCTGGCCAGCCAGTTCTTGGACTGAGCCTTTCCTCACCATGCAGGTAGCTATTGCTGCTGGGCTTACGCAGCTGCACCCTGGGGCTCACCTTGCCTCCTGTTTGTCCTTTTGTTTTCCCTCCTGCTTGACTGAGCCCACTCATAAGTTCCTTCAAACGTGGAAAAGGGGTGAAATGTGACCTTAAAAGGAAAGTGCTAGATTGAGATACAGCCCCATCTGGTTCAGTGACTAGTTACGGGTGGGTAAAGTCACCTTCTGATTTTCAGGACTGCAGGTCTGCTGTGTTCAAGTCACTCCCTGCTTCTGATCACTCTCTCTGTATCTCTAGGTTGACTCCATGGAAGGTGGGATGGCCACCATCATGTACACCTTGCAGTAGACCAAATGTGCAGATGGTTTTTTGCTATAACAAATTACATTCCTAATTATTCTTGAAGGAGGGCTATTACCCCCAAAAGCTTGTCAACTTTTTTCCAGCTGTATCAGCTCATCTAATAGGAAACATTATGGTCCTCTATGGACTTTGCTTCTTTTATATGCTTAGATCATTATGCCTACAAAAGCATTAATACTAATTATTCCTAAAGTTGCATTTGTCCTTTTGAGCAGTGAGGACCAGCAAGCAGAGGTATCCACAGCCCAGGTCGAGTAGTGCTCAGGTCTCTCTCTGAGTGCCAACCAACAGCGAATGCTCTCCTGTGGGCCTTCACCACACGGGTCACATTCCACGGGCAGACGCTGCTGCCCACCTGCTGGTCACTGGGCAATTTGTAGGGTTTCTTTTGCAGTAGTTCACAGGCAACTTTATGTTTTGCCATAGTAAATAATTTAGAATCACCTTAATCAGGTGATTTAGAGCTCTGTTTAGCCCATGTGCCAGTTTCTGCAGAAATAAATGCATAGTACTCGCCATTGTAACAGCTGAGCACCTACTCCTTTCCCTCGGTTCCTGTTTTCTCTCCAATCACAAAAGCAGAGAGGTTCCCCCTGTTACTTCAGAATTATTTCAGGACCTTTTGCAACATACCTTAGAGAGACTGTCTTGAAAAGCCAAGTGAGAGAAAGTAGGACCTTGTTCACCTGTTTGCTGACTCCTCAGGTCTGTCTGCAGGTTGTGACGCCTCTGTGCAAATGGGGTCCTGACTCTTCCCCAGCAGAGCACATCCATTCCTATGTCTCTCAACCCCTTCCCTGCAGCACCTTGTGGATTTGCCCAGCACAGTACTGAGACTCACTGGTCTGCCAGTCCCCAAACCACCCATCAAGTCTCTGTTTCTGTGCAATGGTTGTATTTATTATGTGTTTTTATGCCTTTAGCAAGTCGCTCTTGAAAATCCCTCTTTGACCTGCTTGATTTTGGCTGGACCCTTCACTTGCTGGAGTGGCTGCTCTCCTCCATCTCCCCTTCAGCCGGGACTCACAGCCTGTCCCTCGCTGAGGGATGTCTGTTCACTTCCAACGGCTGTGTTCAGGCTCCTGTGTAACTACACCAGCATTCTTCTCCTAGAACTGGTTTCCAACAGGTCAGACACACATTTACCTGAACCTTTCATGTGAGGTCTTCAAGGAATTCACCTGGTCTGAACTCACCCTTTTAGTTGCTCCGTTTGCTTCAGCAGATGCTCCGTTTCTGTGCACTTTTTCAGTTACTCAGTATGATGGTGGAGATTTTGTGTTGCTGCTTCTCCTAGAAATCTTGGACAGGTGGCATTTCTACACTTACCTCTTGAACCTGTGCAGTTCTTCACACTAAATCAAGCATTACTCCTCTGCCTCGCTTTTCCAGCCAGCTGGCACGCTCCAGTAGCCCCGCCTCAGCTTTGCCCTGACCTAGCCTCTCTGCAGAGGGGATCTGAGTCCTTTCTTACCCCGTTTTCTGCGCTGGCCCCTCTCTGAGCTGCCCTTGAACTCCGAGAGACCCATCAGGCTCCCGTTAGGTGCCCAGTGTCAAAGCCAGCCGCAACACCAGGTTCCCCCTCTCTAAGCCCAGGACAGCAGCCCAGGAGGATGCTGGGCTATTTATTGACCTAATTAATGTGTCTGCTGGATTTAAGACCACTCTTCAAACGAGGCGTTATTATTGTGTGCAAGCGGAGTTCCTTTAGCTGCAGCTTGCGCTCGCTGCGGCTTCGCTGCGTGCCTTGGAGACCCGATTTCCCTCTGCTCTGGAAGCGGGAGCTGGCAGCGGGCTGCGCTGGGACCCCCTTCAACTCGCCCCCCTCCCTCCAGACCAAGCATCTCCCCCCTCTCGCCCCCCGCGCTGGGTCGCAGCCTCCCCGGGGCCGAGCAGAGCGGATCCGCCGCAGCCGGGGATGCCCGGGGGGGATCCCGGGGGTGGGAAGCCCCATCCCCGTCCCCGTCCCCCCGCTCCCCACCCGCGGAGCCCCTCCCCGGGCGGGGCCGGCCGCGCTATAAGCGGCGGCGGGGCCGGGGCCGGGGCCGGGGCCGGGCGCGCTATGGGGAGCGGGCTGGGCGGCGCGGAGCTGCTGCTGGAGCCGGGGCCGCTCTTCACCCTCCTCTTCCTCCTCCTCGTCCTGCTGCTGCTGCTGCTGCTGGGCTGCTCCCGGCCGCTGGCGCTGCGGCGCGGCCCCGGGCAGGTGGGCTACCTGCCGGCCCCCGGGCCGAGCCAGGGCCGGGCTGCTCGCCGCGCCCGCCGGCCCGGGGCTCTGCCGCCGCCCTACCCCAACGGCTGGTACCGCCTGCTCGACTCCGCGCAGCTGCCCCGCGGAGCCGTCCGCAGCCTCGCCCTGCTCGGTGAGTGCCACCCGCCGCGGTCCCGACCCCGGCCCGGGCCACGGAGGCGACGAGGCTCGGGGTCCTGGCCAGCGTGCAGGGCATCCCCGCCCGGGATACCGGGGCATCCCCGCCCGGGACACCGGGGCATCCCTGCACGTCCAGCCTCGCTGGGGAATCGCGCATCTCTGCCTGCGCACACTGCTGGGGCACCGGAGCATCCCTGCCTGGGAACTGCTGCCGGGGCACCGGGCTGCCAGAGCACTGGAACAGGCTGCCAGGGGGGTTGTGGAGTCTCCTTCTTTGGAGACATTCAAAAGCCGCCTGGACACGTTCCTGTGCGATCTATTGTAGGTGATCCTACTCCGGCAGGGGGGCTGGACTAGATGATCTTTGAGGCCCCTTCCAAGCCCTAACATTCTGTGATTCTGTATCCAGGCCAGCACATCCCAGCCGCATCCCTGTTGGGTCACCAGGACATCCCTGCCCGGGCAACCCACCGAGGCAGTAGGGAATCCTGGATGACATCCCCGCCTGAGCATCCCTGCTTGGGCACAGGGACATCCACACCAGGGCATCTCCCGTGAGGCACTGGGACATCCTCACACCAAAACCCTTACCCGGGCACCGGAGCAGCCCAGCCTGGGTGTCCTGCTAAGGCACCGGGGTATCCAAACCAGCACCCATGCTGCAGTGTCCCTGCTCGTGTTCCCTGTGGGGCTTCCTTGCCTGAGGTCTCTGCTGTGGCCCTAGGACAGCTCTGCCTGGGCATCCCTTCTGGGACGCCCTAGCCAAGGGCACCAAGGGTGTCACAGCCGGGGCTTTTGCATGGGCACTGGGGGCATCATAGCACAGGCCCCTTGTGAGTGTGCAGGGCTCCTCTGTCTGGGCTCCTCGCTGGGACACTGGAGCATCTCGGTGCCTGGGCTCTCCTCCCTGGCATCGCTGCCTGCAGCTCCCCACGTCCTGGGGAGATAAGGATGGGGCCTCACAGCCACACCCAGAGGTGTACTGTGCCTGCCCAGGGCCCTTTTGCCTTGATGATGGTTTTGGACTTGTGCTGGTGCCTTCCTCATCAGAAAGGATGTTTGTGCACTGAAATCCCTCAGATGGATGGTGGAAGTGTGAGGGGTTTTCAGTTTTCAAGAGCCATCCTTTCCTGCAAAGTTGTTTGGGTTTGGATTGGGGTTTTTGGGTTTCTTTTCTTGTATAATGGGACCTTTGTAATTCAATATAGATGTCCTAGAGAGTCCCCCACCCAGACAGTCTGTCTGTTATGGCTCCCTTAGTTGTCTGCCCGAAGCCTGGTTCCTGGCACCCACTCCTCTGAGTCCTGTTGAAATGTGCAGGTAAAAATCACTTTTAGTGGCAGAGCAACAGTCATGTGCTTGTGCCAGGAAGGTTATCGGTAAATAACCTTTACTGTAGCCTCTGGGGTTTTGAGTATCTGATATATTTTGGAGTCTCTGAGCAGAGCCTGCCAATGCAACCCTGCTCCAGAGCCAGCAAGCCAGAGGAGATCATAGTATCATAGAATGTTAGGGGTTGGAAGGGACCTCTGGAGATCATCAAGTCCACCCCCCCTGCCAAGCAGGACAATAGAATCTAGGGCAGGTCACACAGGAACGCATCCAGACAGCTCTTGAAAGTCTCCAGAGAAGGAGACTCCACAACCTCTCTGGGGAGCCCGTTCCAGTGCTCTGGAACCCTCACAGTCAAGAAGTTCCTCCTCACGTTGAGGTGGAACTTCCTGTGCTCTCGCTTGCATCCATTGCCCCTTGTCCTATTGCAGGACACAAGTGAGAAGAGGTTGCCCCTTTCTACTTGACACCCAGCCTTCATATAGTTATATACATTAATTGGATCCCCTCTCAGTCTTCTCCAGACTCATCTGTCAGGAAACAGGTATCTGCACTCCAGGCAAAGCTCCTTCAAAAAAGATTAGGCATGACAGTATGAGGCTGGGGAGGAGGATGCTGAGCTGTCAAACCACCTGTAGCAGGCTCCATCCATTGATGCTTGACAAGACAGAGAAATCATGAAACCCTCTAAATCCTAAGTTTGCTACGAGTCTGGGGTCCTGACCATGCTCATAAAAGCAGATCTGCCACTTAATAACAACTACCACACTGACTCGAATGGCATGTTTACGAGAGCAAACCCAGCAAGTACAGGAAACAATAAAAGCAGTTGCCAGCATTGTATTCTGGCTCCGATTCCAGAAATGACCACAGTGCTTGACAACCTCAACCTTGGCAGCATTTTAATGATCCAGCATGTATTGTTCTGCAAGCTATGGATCTCTCCCTCAGCTAAAAATAAAAAATTAGTGTACCTGTATTTTCTTTCTGCTTCCCTCCCCCTTCCTGCTTCCTTCTCCCTCCCTTCTTGTATAGAAGAATTCCCACAATTGCAGAGCCAAGTCCAACAGCTGTTTGTGGCTAACGCTGCTGAGAGCCCTGTGGTTAAGGGGCTGGGAGTGACTGGACTTGCTCAAATTCCAGCTATGCCACAGGTTTCCTGGGCAACCTTGAACAAGGCATCTAACCTGTCTTTGACTGGAAGAATATTTCCAGTCTTCTCCAAAAGGCGGAGAAGATGCATTCCTGTGAGAAAAGTTAGGAAGACAGGTGAAAATGTGTTTAAATTTTAGTATCTTGAGAGTGTTTTGGGTTTTGTTTTTTTTTTTTTTTTTTGTCTGGTGCTCCCAAACACCTTTCAGGAGCATGGCATCTTTTTTTCTTATAAGTTAAGGTTTTTGGTCATCATTTCCCTTCCCAAATCATAGCAATTTCCAGATTTTAAATGTTCTGCTAGGTTTGTAACCCAGTCATGAAGAGAGAAGGAGAACACAATTTTAGAAAGGAAATTTCACATAAGGGTGAGGAGACATTTTTCTAATCCATCTGTTGTATTTAAACCTCTCTTACAGTGTTTGGTTGCTAATGATGTTGGAGCTCTTCCATTGTGCTGGTTGCTGTACAAAACAGAGTAAATTAAAACCCCTACTGCAGAACATTTCAGAAAGAAAGCCAAGCATGGGGTCTTATAATTCTGACACCTCTGATGAAACAGAAATACTCTTATTTAGCACAAAAGTGAGCCTGAACTTCAGCTGTCCTAAACTACTCAGATTATTTGCAATCAATACAACATTATTCATTTACACCAGATGAGGAGCTGGCCCAGATGCCTACAAGAGACCACTGGAAGCCAAATGAGCCTTGCAGCTCCCCAGATTAAATATATAGTTTGGTAGTTCCTTATTAAATATTACTACAACCTATTCAGTTGGTGTGAAATTTATCTCACGCTACTTCTGCTTGTAAACTCTTACACAGGAGCTGAACAGTGCAGCTACAATGCATAGGTGGCATTTGCGTTGCAGAGGAGGGTGCCAAGATTTATATGTATCTATATCAGTGCTTCCCTGTGAGCAGAGTTGGGATTGTTCAGCCTGGAGAAGAGGAGGCTCCAAGGAGACCTTATAGCAGCCTTCCAGTACCTAAAAGGGGCCTACAAGAAAGCCAGAGAAGGACTTTTTCTAAAAAAAAAAAAAAGAAAAAAAAAAAAGAAAAAAATAAGTGATAAAACAAGGGGTAATAGTTTTAAACTGAAAAAGGGGAGATTTAGATTAGATATTAGGAAGAAATTCTTTACTGTGAAGGTGGTGAGACACTGGCACAGGTTGCCCAGAAGAGTTGTGGATGTCCCATCCCTGGAAGTGTTCAAGATCAGGTTGGACAGGGCTTTGAGCAATGTGGTCTAGTGGGAGGTGTCCCTGCCCATAACAGTGGGGATGGAACTAGGTGCTCTTTAATGTCCCTTCTAACCCAAACTGTTCCATGATTCTATATCCAAGCTCTGATGATAATTAGTGGCATCAATGAGGTCCGGCTGGTAGAGTTGAAAAGTGATCCGGCTGAGCCAATGTTGGTGCCTGCAGCAGGGTAAGATGAATCCCTCTCTGTAATTTCCTAGATGTGAGAGACATTTTATTCAACATTTAATATAATTCGAAGTACAACAGGATATCTGACGTCCAGAAGATGATGGCAAATATGACAGGATGGAGAGGAGACTTATCTGTAACAGCACGACACAGGATGCCCTCAGCCACCTCAAATGGCTGCAGACACCTAAGTGTGAGAAACTGAATCACAGCCTTGCATTTCTGAAAAAGGAAGCCCTCAGCTTAGGGCTGTCCTGAATTTCAGCAGAAAGACATGTATGAAGCAAAAAAATATAAAGTGCTAACCCCTTTCTTTACAAGCAATATTTTAGATACTTTATTCTCTCCTTAAAACAGAAGTTTATACCTAGTGTGAATTTCAGGGAAGATGCCAAGTGCTTCACATGGTAGAGTTTATTTTGTTTATGCTGTTAGTTTTGCAGAGGGGAAAAAAAAAAGGTATAAATACATACACTGACTGAAAATAATGGGAAATTGTATGAAAACAGACCATAGATTCTCAAGAGGCAACTTACAATTATATGGGACATGACAGAATTTAAAAAACAACACACAGAGCATGTAGAATAAACAAGAAAAAAATATCCCTCAGGTCTCACAGATTCTGAGGGGCCATAAATAAAAGATAATGATATTTAGGTAAGAGGGGGAGGTAACACATAGGTTCCCACTCCTATTAATTTTCAGGCTCAATACTTTGTGACTGGTATGGTGTTGTATTTGGATGCCTTTACTTGTGAAGAAGAAAATTCAAAGGACAGCAGAACCATTATATACTACATCGTTCTTGTTAGTGTGAAATTGAACTTCAGTGATCTTTAGAGAGCAATGTCTTGTGCTAAAGAAAAGAAAAAAAAAAAAAGCATGGATCTCCTAGGAAATAAATTGGCTTTTAGAAGTAGAAAGTTTTCTTTTTCCTGAATTATAGGAGGAAAAAGCTGCATTTTGAAACTGCAGCAAGGAGGTCCATACCTGTGGACATTAGCTTGCCTTTAGCTACCATGGGGAGAGTCTGGGTTATTAAACTTAATCAATTTCTGACTATGTAGGAGTAAACAGTTGCCGTCAAACATTCTGAGGGCATTATATTCTCCTTCCCCTAACAGCAAAATATCTGGATGCCATTTTTTGTCTTCTCCTTGAAACATCCCAAACACACAATAAACTTGACAACCTGCCGTTGTGCAATATCCTAAAATTTTCCTTATTAGTTTATAAACCAAACATGCCTTCAGCTTGAGCACCACTTTCTTTGTACAGAAAGGATGAAGATAAACCAGATTATTTATAAAGCTGATGTTATGAGTGGGACATCGTGAAAACCACAAGGTTGCCCAGAGCCCTGGGTGAGTGCAAACAGCAATGCAGAGAAAGTAGGGTGGGAACCACAGATTATGGTCCAAATCCTCCCATTCCTTGTGGTGTAGGCACAGGATACACGCAGCAGAGGCTTGTGAATCCTCAGGAAAGCAGAACTGTATGTAAAAATGTACTGGGAAGTCCCAATCAGGGTCTCAATCAGGTGGAGATGTTTAAAACTGAGTCACAGAATCTTTACAGAATGAAGTGAGGCAAGACCTGGGAATAGGAGGTGCAGGAGATGTTTATCTTTTGTACATCCATAGAATTTGGCAATTTGGGAATTAACACCTCCTCCCTGTAGTGGGTTGGACGTTCTGATTGCACTGAAGAATGAAATTCAGCACTCAAAGCCTCTGAAATCATCCATGTGATGACAGGAGTTGTCAGATGACAGGCTAAAATTCAATAGGATCTTGAAAAACTGGAGAAACCCTGGGGGAAAGCTTGGATGCAATTCAGTGACAAATGAAGTTCTACACTCTTCAGGACATTTTCATTGCATCTAACTTGAGGCATCTGAAAATTAGGTGTCCATTTTAGCCATCAGCTAGCACTCTCTGGACACGGGGTGAACACTTTCACTGGATGATACATCCCGTTTTTGGATGGCAAGCAACTCTGGAGATGCTGATCGTTATTTTATTATCCACTGAGCCAACCTGGCTGATAAGTTTTAACTGGGAACTTTCTCATGGCTAAGATTAGAAGGATAATTATTAGGCATGGATAATGAGTGGCATAGATAGAGATGCTGAATGAGAGATTGGATATAAGCTCTCCAGAGACAGATCTGAGTAGATCATAAATTGCTTATTTGCCAGTTAGGATGCAATATTTGAAGGTTTAACAACACCTTGGTCTGCTGTCTCTGGCAGCCAGGAACCAAGCTTTTTAAGGCCTCATCTGGAGACCAGTAGTTAAACTGAGATATTGCACTCCAAGAGCAACATGGACCTGATCCTTCCTTTGCCTGAAAAGGACCATCACCCATTTGGCTGTTTTTAAGCAAAGCAAACAAGGTCCTTTCCTATGTACCACAGGACAAGAAGCACAAAATGGTCTGTGTTGATGCAGCTGAAGTCTCTCCTCTCCAGAGGTGGTGGGTTAACCTGTCTATTGTGAATTACAGTATGGATGACATCATATGAGTTTGAACTAGCACTCTGGTCCTCTCTGTTCACTTTGGCTAAAGTGCCCTAACCACCAAAATACAGGCTGCAGCAGATAGTGAATAGCTGTGTCAATGTTTCTGGTTTTAGCCTGGAAAGTCAGGTCAAACTGACATTTAAAGGTGGATCAAGATGGAGAAACAGTTGAATGGAAAGCATAACTCATCAGCACAGTCTTTTCAAGTCCTCCTCAAAAGAGGGAGGTCTTAACTCCAGGCTTTATGCTGTGGGCTTCTTTCACCTCTTTTGTGAAGAATCCTTGGAAGGTCTGGGCCAAACTGACCTGCCCAGCAGCCCCAAAAACATGTGTAGAGAATCATAGGCTTAAATAGGAATGAAATACCTTCCAAAGCTGCTGCTTTCTTCATGAGCTACTGAAGGAAGCACAAAGGGTTATACAAGGCAAGGCACTTAATTTGTAGGCATCTCAAAGAAGAAATTACTCCCCATTTAAAGTGTTAGAGACAGGGAACATTTCTAATGATGCACCAAAGACAGTGTGGTTACCACCTTGATGAGCTGCTGTATTTCACATGATAATGAAAAAAGCAACCCAGAAAAGAAATCTCAGTTTCACTTAAACTTCTGTTAAAATCAACAGAGCTTCTTAAGAGTGCTCGCTGCCCATGTATCTGGTGCAGGACATGTTTATTGATCGCCATCCAAAATGTATTAACTTCTCTCTTCTGAAATCTTTAATTCCACTTCGTAATAACAGACAAACCATTATGTAGCAGAAGTGAAAAATCCGCAAGGCTTGCATTTAATAAAAAGTCATTTTTTCTCTCCGGCTGACCTTTTTAAAAGCGTGGCATTTCCCAGAGAAGAGGAAGCAGGGGTTTGGAAACAGATAATATTAATAAAAGGTGTAATGCAAAAGGCAGTCTCTAAGAGGCTAAACTTTTATATCAAGTGTCTTTAGTAACCTGGCAGCTTCTAATTAAATTTCTTTCAGGGAGATAATGCAATTGAAAAAGACATAGTAAGGTGGATAATAGTGTTATTATCACTGTTACTAAAACATTTTAAAGTAATACTCTAAAGCTCTTTACAGAGCAGCGTGTCAAACCAGCACACCCCAGCAAAAGATTTGTTTGACCAAGAACTTTATTTCTTCCATCAAGAGTTTTATTGGATGGATTTTAATAGCCAAACATTTGGAAAAAATGTCATTAGAGGATTAGGTGGCTGGAGCTGCTTAAACGCTCTTATGCAAGCTGGGAAATTCATTGCTTAAAGGACAAAATTCAACACACAGCATGTCATTTGGGCAAATTATTTCCAGGCAAAAAGTGATAACCTGAGCTGGCGTTCATGATAGTGGCTTCTGTGATATTGCCTACAGGGCTTTATCCAATATTAAAAGCCAAAGGGAAGAGATTTCCCACCCTTTCCCTTGGGAAACTCTCAGTCATCTGGTAGTTGTGATTTTCAGGAAATATATCCTAATCATCAGCCTTATTTTTCCTTCTGTCATTGTTCATCTCCCCACACCTACCTCTGCTTCAAACAGTATTTCTCCTTGTGTGCCTATCTGTACATGCATATACTGTTTTTTCCAAGCCTCATCTCCCATTAACTCTCATACACTTGTGAAAATACAAGTGATATTTGATATTTTTCATTGTTTCAGTTCCTAGAATCATGATTTTTTTAAAAATATGCTTAAGATTCCTTTCCTGTGAGAAAGTCTTGAAAATACTTCCCATGAAATATTACAAATCAGGAGGAAAAGTTTTAAAATCCCAATAATATCCAAATGATCCCTAGAGGTAATTTTCAGCCTTCCTCCCATTTATGATCCATAAATATGAATAAGCTGTGGACAATACTCCTCACAGTATTGTCGATGGTCTGGATGAATTAGGTCTTCGGTGCTGGAGTCATCTGAGATGTTTTTCTTTCTCTATCCCTTCTTGCATGTTATCAATGTAATTTAAATGTTAATTTCTAGGATGCTGCCATATGAAATGTCTGCAAGCATTGCTGTGTGACGTGGGGTTGTTTACCTGTAGAAAGTACATCTTTGCAGCATAACATGGCACTGGATAGAAATATCTAAGGTGAAATGGAAGCAGATCGGCTACCTGAGGTCCCAAAAGTTTTATAACTGGCTAAACATGAGACTATTCAGAGCTAGCTGAAATACTTTCCCACTGCTGTACCCTCTGGTATAACCATGAGGAGAAAGCAAGGTCTAGATGACCTCGAGGAGACTTCCCCCTCTATCTTTGCCAACTCCAGCTTCAAAAAGACACGGCAAGGTCTGGAGTTGCCCTAATCCCCTGTGAGTCCCACATAATAAACACATTTCATGGTTTTGTGGGAATAGGAATAAAATAAAAGCTATGGGACTATCCAGCCTTTTTAGAAAGACGTAAAATTCCCTGGCTTGCCTGAGATAAGCCACAAGGCTTTATTTAGCTCAAGGTTGTTCTTGTGTTAGAACACTCCTGCCAATATGCAAGTAGTCTATGCTGAGGCATCTCAAAGCATGGCCAAGGCATAGAATCACAGAATCATTAAGATTGGAAAAGATCTCTAAGATCACCAAGTCCATGCATGCAGCAGATACCTGCATATACAAGTATAGGCTTGTTTCTTAGATTTTTTTTTTTTTTTACATAATTAGAAAACCATCTTCTTATCACAAATGCATGAGCCCAGATTCATCTCACTTAATCAAGACCCTCAGGCCAATGATCAGACTTTTCTCCATCAACAGTTGGACAGGCTTTGACTGAGAGCAGGACACCTGACTTACTTTGACACCTCTCAGGAGAGGACGAAGCACACTTTGGAAATGCTTATTTTCCACTGTTTGTACAAGGCCCACAGAGTGACGAAATGAAGATCTTACTGGCCATCTATTAGAAGACTTGCACCATTGGTGTTTGGGGACCTCGTCTCTGCCCACACATGTATGTGTGGTGTAGGGTTAACAAGCATCAGCATGGCTCAGCTCTGTGGTGAGAACCACAGAAGGATCCCATGTGCAGGAAAAGGTCTGAATAGCTCAAGAAGCGCTGCTGGAGACTTGAGCCACGTTCACATCACACTGTGTCCCTTCTCAGCCACACCATTCCCTGTCCTCAAACCACTTCCCATGCTCATCAAGCTGTGTCTGCTCCTGCTCCCACTTTCTTGATGCCTTTTTGTCACTCCCATCAGGCCCAGCTCTGCAATTGTTGGCTACCTCATATCGTGTCCCAGCATCCTCTTGATGACTGCCCGTCCTAGCTTTTAATTATTGCAGATGCATTCTTTTTTCCCCTCACCCCCTGTTATTTTATGGATCTCTCTAGTTTTAGAGGATATGATGTCATTTGAGGTATTTATATTTGTTCTCTGCATTGAAATTTATAAGCAGATGTCCTGAGGTAATGCTGTCTGTGGTTACAGCAGTATAGGAGCGAGAAAGTTGATTTGCCTGAGATGTGAAATCATATTTTAAAAAGAATCCTTGTAAAAATTACCTGGAAGGGTGGACTTTGGTTGCCAGGGATGGACCCCCAGGGCTGCCAGACTCCCAGAGAAAAGGGTGTCCTCTGCCTTCGCTTTGAGAAGAAGGGTTCTGCACACACCAGGTCAGAACAAGCTGCCACCCCACAGCAGCAATGCTTCCCAACTGCATCAGCTATGGGTTTCAGGCACCTGGAGTCCAAACTAACCTACCATCTGTTCTATGAGCCTGCAAGTGTCATGTCCTGTATGCTCCTGACTGCTCTCAGGACAGGTAACCCAGGACTAAATAAACATATATGCTCTGTTGAAGGACAGAAGACTCTGTAACAACTCCCTCCTCCTGCCTGTTGTTCTACATTCTGCCATTAACTATGTCATCCTCCTAAATTAAGTGGTAGCTTTCTTTCCAGTTTATTTTCAAATCCCTTCTGAGAGCCCTCCAAGCCGTGAGTTTATGAAAGTCTCTCAGGACCTTCAGATGCAACGATCTTTATTTGGTGATAGCTTCTCATTGACATGTGCTTTCTGAAATGTGTCCTCCAGCAAGTTATGTACTTCATACAGAATTTACGCTTCTGCTATTCCTGTGGGTTAAAATGTGAATAAAAATATCAGAGAAAATAGGCTTCAAGGGAATCTCAAGAAGCCATTTACTTTTTCTCCTGAGAAGGGAACAGTTACACTAGTGCTGGTAAGCAATAAATGTGCACAGACCTACTCCTGAGTATCTGCTCTACTATTTATACAATTAAAAAATTCCATTAGCAAAACCCATCCCCCACGCCCCAATTTCTAAAGGGACTTTCCCTGACAAAAGTTTAAGACCAAGGTCTCTTATCCTCTCCCTAATGGGCAGGGAGGTTGGTTTGTTTTCTTTATATGCTACTGTCTCCAGATTAGAAAAGTGGTATCATGTTTCCCTTGTGTTTATTTTTCCCTGGACTTAAAAAAAAAATCTAGTCACTGGAAAGGAAAGGTATCAATCCCAGAGGGAAAACACTTGTACTTGTCCTCCTACTGAGAAACTGTTTCTCCAATAATAAACAGACTATGAAGCACTAAGTCAAAGGTCTTTTTTATCAAATCTGAAATTTCCTCAATGAACGAAACCGATTTTTGTCCATCTGAGGTTGCGTCCATGAAATATCAGTCACATTATGACCCTCAGCTTCTTCTACTTGAGCTTTACCAGTTGTTCCTTTCTTTTCCTGGAGCTGATATTACACTGCTTCCTCACAGGCTACTTGCGTTGCTGCCTTCTCCACTCCTAAACATCCCCCAAAAGCAATAGTAGCCTTTGTGGTTTTCTAGGATTTAGCATCAGCCTGATTTCAACACTGCTTAAGTACATTGACACAATGTTTAATAAGAAAATACTCAACGTGCTTCTCTTGAAAAATGAATACCGAAAAACAATATCAAAGTGGCTGCCTATGGAATGTATGTTTTAGATATGGAAAAGAAAGAGAACAGAAATGATCCAGAAAATGTTTGACCATTTTAAGCTGCGTTGCGATAAGTTTATCAGGAGTATATGAAAAGATCATACTGCGATGAATCTGAGTTACAATTCATGTGCCTGTTAGATTTTTGTAAGAATTTATTCCTGAGTAAGAGAACTTCATTTCACCAATCCCTGCCCATTTTTTTTAAATAACAAATATTCTGATGCAAGAACTTTGAAATAAAAAAAAGTCCCCAGTGTTATATAACCCTTATATGATTCCTTGCTTCGTTTCTACTCTTCCTTGTTCAAAATTAGCAGCTTTTAAAGTCTTTTGCCTACATCCACGTTGGTTGTCAGGAAGCAGATCTTATACCCCAGTGGTATGTTGTCCATCTAGCATGTATCATATCTTCTCTTGTCCAAATGGCTGTCTTGTCATTGCCCTTCTATCCTTGGACCTTTGTCTGACATTCCCATGGAAACGGATTTGGCCTCCCTCCACTTGTTTTCATGAGCTGTATTGGGCCATTACACTTTCTTATCCTGTTTTCTCCTTCCTCCACTTACGATATTAGGAACATGCCTACTCTAAAATATGTATTTATCAAGTTTAGATTAAAGATGACCTTCAAAAGTTGAAAGGCTCTTTGAATCAAATTTGTTCCACTCAGAGAGCATATATATTAAAGGCACGGCCAGCTAGAGATTTTTAAACCTGAATTAGTGGAAGCCTTTGTGCAAAGTGGAATCAAGAATATTTAGAATAGTTAAAAGGATTTGATTTTTTATGCTTCATATGGGGTAGGATTAGCTTCATCTAAACCCAGAAGTTCAGCTCATAGGTAAAGAAATTTATATGTTGGGATTTGCATTTAGATGCTCTGGGGGATTTTAAGTTGAAAGAGGGTAGACGTAAATAGATATTAGGATGAAATTCTTCACTATGAGCATGGTGAGATGCTGACACAGTTTGCCTAGAGAAGTTGTGGATGCACCATCCCTGGAAGTGTTCAAGGCCAGGTTGAATGGCGTTTTGAGCAACCTGGTCCAGTGGAAGTTGTCCCTGCCCATGGCAAGGGAGTGGAACTAGATGACCTTTGATGTCCCTTCAAACCCAAACCATTCCCCGATTCTATGATCTTATCTGGCCTTCAGTTGCTTCTCCAACCGGCAGAGCTGTCCCAGAATTCCTTTGTCATGTTAGTCTTATGGATGTCTCAGATATACTCAAGCTTTTCAGCTGGCACTCAAGATCTGTGACTACGCATCTGAGTCTAACCTTAGTTTACACTTAAGCTCCAGGGATCTCATGTCTTTGATTCAGTAGCCCAAACACAGCTGACTCATGCCATTGCAGATGCCAAAGGCTTCCTGTCAGGCCTTCAGATACTGCTTCAGAAAGGCACAGATTTCAGCCTGAAATAAAATTCCGTATTTCAGTTACAAAATAGTTTTCTAGATTTCTCTGACTGAGCTCCCCCATGATGTGCATGTTAAGCTGGTGGTGTTTGGTTCTCTTGTAGCCAAGAGGTGTGCACCTTCCGAGTGCAGTCAATCTTGCCTATATAAAGATGTCTTAGACGTGATAAATTATTCCAGAGAGCTGCTTGTCTCAAATCTTAAAAGAGTGTTTTTAACAGACCTCTCAGGTCAAAGATTATCAGAAACAGTTTCTATAGGCACCGTGTAAAAAGCAGGTGATGAGGCAAAGATCATCACTAATGGTCCAATCATTGATGAACTGACCTCAAAAGGATACAGGATTGGCAACGGTGCTAAAAAAAGAGCCCTAGAATATGGAGAAATTATGGTCACAGATGTTAACTATTTTTATTTTTTTCTTTTTTACATTCAATAACCTACCCATTTTGGTGAAATGATATTTTCTTTTTAAATGTTGAGATAAACAGAGGTAGGCTGGATTTCTGTGCCTGGTATCTCAGCAGCAGAATGCCTGGAAAGTGCAATTCATTTGAACCATTCCCATGCCCTGAGAAGTTACACAGATGCCCCTTTTGGGTTGATAACAAGATGGTGCTTTTGCGTGGTCACAGATTAATATTGTGCCTTGGAAAATCAGATCTTAAAGCTCATACACCAATTTTTAGACCTAAAGGTTGGGTTAGTGCTCCAACTGAAATTTTGCATAGCTAGTTCTATTTTCCTGCCATTGCTTTATCAAACAGATAACAGTATGAGGAAATAATAATGAAGAGTGAAAAATATGAATATATCATGACTTTAAACTTTTTAGAATAGGACAACACATGAATAAATCAGCTGTTGAATGAAATATTCAACTCTGAAGACAACCAAAGTCTAGTGCTGAATTTTCCCAGAAATGTCACATCAGGCTTTTAATCCCCATACGCTCAGGTAGGTCAATATTATTCTCATTTTTAGTAATGAATGAGCCCATTTAGTACAACAGGAACACTAAAACACTAATAATATAGTCTTACCTACTAATGAGAACAGCCACTTATATTTCTACCACTACTTTCAGGAATCAAAAACTGCTGGTGAAAGTCACTTCTGTTGTGATTATTTACTGATATTCCCACCTGCACAAAGTGAGTGAGAATGAAGATCATCTTAAACAATACCTGTGGTCCATACAACACACACAGTTTTTCCAGGGACCGTGGAGCAAACAGGTGCCACCAGAAAACGGCATGTTGCTGCAACTGGTAACAGTCACAGTTTGTGATATCTGTGCAGAAATGAGATTTGGGGGAGGACAAATCAATGTCTGACCCCCATTTATAAGCCACCCATGGATTTTTTTAGTTAGAAATGAGTGCAACTTCCCACCGAGCTACCCAGCCTCTTACCAACCCCTTTTTAAGGGTATTTGGCATGTGAGTTTTCATAAGTCACACCTCTGTAGCCATATAGTGTTGTTATAATTAGACAGGATTATCCAAGCTGACACAGAAAGGACTGAGGAACAGCATTTCCTACATTTCCTAGTTCCTTTTCACATATGAGAGATTTTAGCCCCAGCTAGATATACACCTTAATTATGGGTCACCTTAGGCAAATCATCATTTGCTGTCCTTAAAAAATTGGAGGAAAGGGAAAAGTACAAAACTTAGTCCCAAGGGTTCATATATCAGCAATTTCTTTATACTGGAGGAAGGAGGAGTGAGTAGGGTGCTGAAATATCATCATTACATGGTAGGAAAAGCAGATCATTCAGGGAAGATTTGGGTCAGAACTCGACAGAACTTCACAACAGAGAATTTTACCTAAGAAAGAACACGTCATAGATCTTTATTAACTTTAAAAGCTGCAGGAAAGAGGCCACAAATACCACTCTCCTATTTTGGTGGAGACGTGTGGCTCTCTTGCTGAGTGTGGCTACTGTGCTCTGGCATGGAGACTAAGAGATGGGGAATTGCTGGGGAAATGGGTGTTTCTGGCAGCTGTGAGAAGGTGGCTGTAGGAATTTGTTTTTACAAGGACTCACAAGGAACTTTAATGTGTGAGCTACTTCTCCCAGGGATGTAATGGGAATTTGTGGCAATAAAATGAGGCCTCAGGAGGGCCATTCAGATTTTATTAGCTTTTGTGGAAAGATTAAAAACTCATCTAAAGACCATCCCAATATTGCTTTTCAATTATCCTACCCCCTGGGCCGCTTGGCCAGCATTTCGGGGAGGAATGTTGTAGTGTGCACAGGTGATGCTTTAGACTTTCCATGGGCCACACTGACTCTGTCTTCTTCCTTCTCCTTCCCTTTCCCTCTCCCCTAATCACCTTTCCTCCTTCCTAACACACAAACACACACACACAGGGCTCTTGATTGTGCACAGGACTTTCCATGCTAATAAAACCACCTGCCAGCTTAGTATAAGGCCCTGAACTAGAGGCAGGCAACGTCAGAGTTTAAATACAACCAGCAGCACATCTAAAATCCCTTATTTACTCTAGAAGGAGTTGCTTTAACACATTTTACTCCACTCAGACTCTGTCTATCAGTGATGATAGACCTTCTCTTTCCCTAAACCGGCTTCCTCTGTCAAAGTCTGAAAGAAAAAAGCCAGATCTTCTCTTCCTTGCTGAAAGAGACATTAGCAATGCAGAGACTTCTTCCCTTATAATGTCGGTATGTTTTCTACTTCGCTGCATGGCAGAGAGCTACTAATTCGAGCCTTTCACATCTGTGTGGGTACACACTAGTTTCTCTCGCTTGGCAGCAGCCAAATGAATCCCAGTGATGCTGGAGCAGGATGCCAGCTCCTCAGCTCATGTTACTGGCACCGGTACTTCCCCATGGCACAGAGTAGGAGAGCTGCCATTGCTTCTCCACAAAATGAGGATATGTTTTGGCTGAAACCAGGAGGGTAAGTGATGCTTAACCGCACGGCCTCAACAGCCTTCTAGACACTTGCTCACTAGTGCACTCCCTAAAAAAAGCAGCTCGTTGTGATAGAAGGCTGCTGTTGTAACTTACTACAGTTGGCTGGAGTTTCATCAGTTCTCATAAGGCTAGTAATTTGTTTAGTTGTGGTTGGGAAGCCTCCAAAGAAAACTAGTGGCATGTAGGATGCAGTCCTGGCAACCCTAGGATTTTAGTTTTCTGCCCGAGTCTATAGAAAAGCAATATTCTAAAAAATCCATTCTGTTGAGGCACAAAGCCAAATCCCTACATGACTCTGCATGTCAAAGGTTCCTTGGATCTTTTCTTCTTATCATTAAGTGGATGACAGGAACATGGTAGGAATAGCATTCCCCTTCTGGCATCTACATTCATATCAGACAAAGGACCTTTAATGTTGGACGGAGAGTTTGGAAGAGAGAGCAGAGAAAGGTCTCCATATTTGTACAGGGCCTATGGAAATAAACTCCTCCTTATGACTAGGAAAAGTAAAATGAAGAAAATGAAATAAGGCATTTTATTTCGAGGCCTGATGTGACTTCTGAGAACCTAAACTGGTGTTCCGTAGCTTGAAACCTTTCCCAGATTGAAAATAAAGATAAAATTCTAAAAATGTCCCTGCTAAATGGCAAGTGGAATACATCTCTGGCTTGTTTCCAACAGCATTAAGGAGCAGAGGAAAAAAAAAGAGTAAACTTTGTCTTTATTTGTTTTGGCAAAACGCCTGTAATGTTACTTCCACGTTATTGCATGATAGAATTGCTTCAGCTTACATTTCAGGTGTGGAGGAGCCAATTCCTTTTGTGAGCTACCTAAATGACAAGCTCCAATCACTCCATCCATGGCTTTGAGGAATTAGACAGGCTGACATGACCTCAAGCAGCTGGATCTCAAGATTGCCACTTCCACAATCTCACAACCAGAAGCTTTTTCAAGAGCCCGACTTCCATGTCCCAGACCAGGTTGCCATACAGGATCCATTGGATGTCTGCTATGCCAGAGTGTCCATCTGAAGTCCTTCAGCCCTTTCCAGTGAAGTGGGAGAACAAACTGTTTCTTGGGGATGCAGACACCATCCCAGAATTCCTAACTGAAATATGTGATTTCTGATATACCTGTAACTATTTGATGACAGGACCCTTCAGACCTTTCTTCAACAACAATGATATTACAGGTACTGCTGCTCTCATCAACCTATAACGACGGACAGTGTTGGGAGACCAAGGTACTTACCTAAAAGTATCAATGGGTACATAGGTTTCCTAAAAAACCTCCTGCCATCACTCCAAAAAGAGACAGGACTCCCATAGCTCCTGTGTCACATTTAGCCTCACGTGGCTGTCTTGGGGTTGAGTCTGCTCTAGACTAGACACCAAACTTTGGGTAGCTAGAGCTCCACCAACTCTATTTGACAGTCAGTGCATATAGAGATGCCTACAAGTTGAACCTAAATTTAGAAGACACAGTCTGTGAACTGAACACTACCCCTAAAGTTGCATGAGACAAATCTTCTCTCCTCGGACAAAAAGACTGAGTCATATCTCATTTAACAGTAGACGTGTTCATTTTAGACACCCACATCTCAAGCTGTTAGCTCAAGATTTGAGCTAATGGAAGATTACACGTTGCAAGGAAGGATTTTAAGAACTCAACTTAATTGCACACCTACAGGCATCTTGAGCCAATTGACATGCTTGAGGGCATCTGATACATCTGCACAGGTCTGCCAGATGTGACATAATGACTATGAGAGACTTGTATCTTGCTGGAGCTGCAGC
Organism: Coracias cyanogaster; assembly: GCA_033124195.1. Taxonomy (NCBI): domain Eukaryota; kingdom Metazoa; phylum Chordata; class Aves; order Coraciiformes; family Coraciidae; genus Coracias; species Coracias cyanogaster. The sequence goes on from JAVSBS010003088.1 coordinate 32,165, forward strand.
TGGAGGCAAAATAAAATTATTTCAGACTTCTCGAATTCCATTAGACACTTGTGCTTAGACAGCTGAATTAGCCTCTTGATACCTTTGAAGGAGGAAGATGAACTGCTCTCTAAAGGCATGATCACCTGCATAAACATTGACATCTAGAACCATTGGAGACCACCTAGGATTTTAAGACATCTGCTAAGGGTTGGCAGGTAGGACACAGGACGCACAGGAGATCTGGTCCTTTTCTGGAGCAGACACCTATGGCTGAGACAGGGAGGTATCCAAAGCGCAGTTGGCAGCTGTATTTGCACAACTGAATCCCACCCTAAATGTTTATTTGTAAAGACAGCCATGGGTGATCACTGCCAGTGCTGATTTGCATTTGCTCAGGTGGATCACACCTATGAATTCTCCAGCTTCCAGGGGTTGAGTTCTCCCTGCCCACCTGTCAAATTCAGCAGATCTCACACATCGCCTTTTCTGCAGCCGTGTAACTGCAAATATCCACATGCCTCCTAGAAGAGACACACGCAATCCATGGTCTTTGGGCTAGTCCTTTATGAAGCTTAGGGGAGTCCTTCTGACACTCTGGCAATCACTGCTTGAAAGGAACACAACCCCTTCATGGACAAAGCAATGCAATGACTGATGTCTCCTCCAGAGAGCAGAGGAAAGATGAAAGCTTCACTTCTGTGCAGTACATGGTGGAGACCAGACCGATGTTTCAGCTTGCCTTGTGCTGAAAGAGCTGCCTTCTTTTTCCATCCTGCTGGGCTGTGATTGATTCAGAGCAGTCACTTTAGACGGTAGAGGTTTTGCTGACCGCAGGAGCTGTCTCACTTTCATTCCGGAAAGCTTGTTATTCTCTGCCCAGTCCTGTCTGGGATGGATTCCCTCACTTTCACTTGTCTACCTCTCCCCGGGTACATTCGCAGCCCAGGAATAAGGTGAGGGCAAAGGGATGGAGCAGAGGCACAAGTGTATTAAATTAGGTGAGATACAGATAACTCCCAAAGATCTGATGGATCGGTAAGAGAAGCCTTTAGCTTTAGGAGCAGGGTTTTATTTTTTTCCCCTGTGGTTTTGGCTGCGAAGCGAAGTGGAGTTGGAGATGGAAGTTGGCTTTCAGCATTGGTATGCTTTGTAATGCACTACCAGATGGCAGAACGGGATTTTTTTTTTCCCCTCTTAGGTTTTTTTTCCCTACAGTGGCAAATGGTATTGGTTGAAGCCTTCTGCAAAGCCCTGGGAGCTCCCTCCATGCTTTGATTTGTGTCTCTCCCCATATATCGTGCTCTGTATAATTATGTACAACCACATTCATTTTCAGCTGTTCTGCACATTCCCTTTGCTTCCAATGACTCATTTTTTATGACATCTGCTACAATCCAACTAGATAAAATTGATAAGACCTTTTTGCATTGGAAAGACTGGATTCTCTAGTACACTGATTTTTTTTTTTTAGTTATCATCATTCTCTATTTGATCTTCAGCATTTGTTTCAGTAGAAGCTTTTAAATGTTTTTTAGGACGAGAGGAAATGGCCTCAAGTTGCACCAGGGGAGGTTTAGACTGGATATGAAGAAAAATTTCTTTACTGAAAGAGTGATTCAGCATTGGAACAGGCTGCCCAGGGAAGTGGTGGAGTCACCATCCCTTGAGGTGATCAAAAAACATGTAGAAGTGGCATTGCAGGACATGGTCTAGTGGTCATGGTAGTGTTGAGTTAATGGTTGGACTTGATGATCTTAGAGGTCTTTTCCAACCTTAATGATTCTATGATTCTATAAACGGGGAGACCACAATTATGATACCTTATAGTTCTGTGTCTTCACTGGATGGGTTTTCAAATATTTCTAGTAATCAGTTGAACAAGGAAATGTATTTGCATGAAGCATCATGTAAAAAAATCACTAACAGAGGTTTGTAAATTGACCCTCTGGAGAACCTGCAGTTACTTCTATTTCCCTCTTGGAAGAATACAGAAATTAGGCATAGATACACAGGGAGAGGGACGAACCATCAGAACAGGCTGTGACTAGAACTGTATGTTTTCCCTCTCTTTGTGCTTCTGAACCAAGACTAAAGTTCTTGTTGAGAGCATATGTTCAAAAAAGTTGTAAGGCTTAAACAAGGTAGCAAGTGAAATCCCAAAGATTCTGTTATACAAGGCATAAGATTACACACATTGGCATGAAAATCTTTGAAGACATTTATAAGTTATTTTCATCTAAGTTTTTTTCTTTGTATAAAGAACTTTCATTGACGATACAAAATGCACGTCTTCTGTAAATTCTTGAGCAAACAAATCATTAAGCCTGACATGTTGACATTACCAGACATCTGCTAATTGCTTTTCCACCAGACAGCAGAACTATTTTTCCTGTTTGTCTCCATTAGGAATAGAAAACGTCAGATGCCTATTAGTTATATAATCCTGGCTGTTTTTGTAGCTTCTATCTACAGCAAAACAGAAAGAAAATTTCAAAATGTAACTTTGTTGTGCTGGTTCAGCCATCATCATTTTACGCTGCCATCAGCTGCTGATCACACAGGCCAATGCTGAACTCAGCAACGTCCCCTCACAAGTCTTCTTTCAGACAATCCTGCCATAGGTTCCTGTGGGCCCAGCTCCTGCACTGCCCACTGTAGTGCCACCATCGCCTGCTGGACACAACAGACAGAGATGGCTCCTCAGCGGCCCTTCACATGGAAGGACACCACCCAGGCAGCTCAGCAAGATGTGACCAGCCCCAGCAGAAGCCACACCCAACGGGAAGATCTTCAACTGATTGGCTCCTGGTTAATATAATCCTGGCCTCTCCCACCACCCCAACCACAGCCATCTGGATGAGGGTTGAACCACAAAGACACAGGTGGGCCAGGTTCTGCCTCTGGAACATGAAGCCAATAAGAAAAACAAAACATTATTCTAGGTTGTGGCTCATCCACAGGTCAACTCTGACTTGGGGCCCACAACGCAGGCCCCAGCACTTCAAGCTTATGACTCCAGCCGTATACCAGGAAGGCCTGACACATGCAGGTACCTATATATATCTGTTTCTTACACAGGATGACAAATAACTGGCTTAAACTAGAGGGTGGACTTTCACATAGCTGCGGTTTAGAGAAATTAACCCAACATTTTGGACCCAGTGAGCCCAATACTTGGAGGGATAACAAGGTAGTTACCTACCAACATGCCAGCTCCCATAGCCAGGAGTGAACCAGGAAGTGATGCAGTTGCTATTCACATCTGCCTACACCTGAGCTGTGACAGAATGACCAGAGCACCGTTAACTGGTGAGATACAGCCTTCAGGATAGAGGCTCAAAGTCCTGATTTGGAATCTGTCATGAGATGCCATATACCTTATAGGACCTTCCTACTTAGGCCCCCAGATGACTGGGTTTACGGATACCTCCACGCTCTTCTAGCCCACTGTTACAAAGATTAGCTCACGTAGAAATGATCCCTGTTATTAAATATGGAGGTGCTCTGCTGAACTGCAATTTATTTAACAAATAACTGCAAGTCATTTAACACATACTAATGAAGTTGCAGCTGTTCTTGGTGCAGAACTAAATCTAGAATCTGGACAGAGCCCATCAGTATATGCGAACACAGGAAAATAAGATAGGAAGAAGAGCTAGAACTGTAAATTCTGAAGTCAAACAGGGATGGTATTCAGCTTGAAAATGATGTACTTAAATTTAGACATCCAAATGTAGGAGTGTAAATGTATTGCTGGTGTCTAACCTCCCACCACAGCTGATGAAGAGGCAGACAATCCTGTCAACAGGAGACTCAATTCAGCTGCCTACAGGTAAGCACCTAATGTTACATGAGATGCCCTGGTGTATTCAAGACCTCCATCTGTGGGTAGCAGATAGGAAATAGGACTTATGGGAAATGCTCTGCCTCTTCAGGCAGCAGCTGTAGGCAAAGTGGGGCATCCATGCCCGTTGTTAATAGTACAAGACTCCAATGCTGGGGCAACCAAATAGTTTCCAGAGTCCAAAAGGTGATTCAGCTCACCTTGAAGTAGACACTTGAGATATGGCACAGGTTCCTCAGTACAGTTTTCTAGTGCATTTGAGACATCCTAGGGCAGCTGAGGCATCTTTCTGGGCAGGCAGGAATTATCACAGAAGTTGTGGAAGGTGCTTTCCTCTCTGAAATGATAAAGAGAAACCAAGTAAGATACTCTAAAGCTCATGGATGGGTGTACAACACTGAAAACCTGTATTGAAGCAGATGAAACCCAGAAGACTGTTCACTGGATCTGCTTTGATTTTAGTGAGCATTCAGGCATATAACTTAGTGACTGACTTGTTTTCCTCACTGTTTTCAGATGTTAATCCTGAGGAATAAACTCTTAAGGACTGAGAAAAGGGAAGAGAGCCAGCAGACCTAAGAGTACCTCTCCATCTTGGAACCATATTAGCTGGATCTCCAGCTGCCTCTACCTGATGCCAGTCTGTGGGTATGTTTTGGGCCAGATGTCATAGGAAACCCACCTGCAAAGCAGAAGTAGCAGGATGCATGCGTCACTTCATTAGCTGACATCATCTGGAGCTACACGGATGTATGCTGGCTTCTGATAGAGCTGTTCCCAGTCAGTGAAGGTGTGCAGTTGACTTTGTAAGGTAGAAGTGTTTGGCTTTGTATACTGGGAGAACATGAGAGATTAGGTCTTCTCACTATCCCTCCCAAGGCCATTGAATATGTCATTTCAGAACTCCTTTGGCCTTTTATTGTCTTGATTTAAGGTGCAAGACCTGTGAAAGAGGATTGTTCGGGGTTGCACAGCGGAACTGATTCATTGTGCCTCGCTCACAGATATGCAGTGCTGCCCAGAGATGGAATGATAAGGCTTGGACCATGCAGAAGAATTTGAGTTTTCTGTTTTGTTTGTGTTATTACGGTAGATTCCAATTAATAGGTCTCCTAGTAAATGTTACCCTCCCTCACCTGGCAAGATTTCCTGGGAACAGGCTCAGTATGAGTCATTTCACTGCCTTGAAACAATGAACAAATAGCACATCTAATCCACAGAAAGGGCATGTTAGAGGGGATGGCTTAACAAGCTAAGCAACAGATTTGAAATGTGTAGACTCTCTGGAACCATAGCATTGAATTCAAGTTGTGTCATTAGTTCTGTTTAACTTTTTCCTTTTTTTTTTTCCCTTCTTCCTTCTCTTTTCTTTCTTCTAAGGGTTAAATCAGAGGAGTATCAGCATACTGTAATATGCTGCGGTATTTTGGGCTGTTTTACAATCCTAATTCCTGATTACTCCGGATGGACCTTGAAAAACACCAGACATATTTCATATAAGTGGGAATTTACCCTGTTGTCCTTGGGCATACTTTTCCTCCTTCCTATTGTTATGGCCAGGCTGGATTTCAGCACCAGTTGATATGACCTTTGAGTGTGTAATTTGCTGAGTGCTTTGGGATCACAAGGGATGAAAGGCTCCATTTAAACGCAACCTTTTTATTATTAGCTCCTGTGAATAGACTGCAGGCAACAGGTGTGAATTGGTGCTTGCTTAGCTAAGACTTCCTGCTGAGCTCGCCTTGGTCATCTCAGCCTGGCCTCCAAGCATTGACACTACTTCCAAAGCCCAGGCTTACCTCCACAAATACTTTCATCCTTCCTACAATGGCTATTTTTAAAGGCATTACTGAAATGGAGTGATACCTTAAGGATTCCCCATCGCCCTTAGAGTTCAGCAGATACGGAGACAAAATCCTACTTCAGGGCTTTTCAACTTGGGGTTTGCAGGTTCCTGATGTCCCACTAACTATATGGAAGGGTTCTATCCAATATGACTCAAGCCCATGTCTCCAGAAGCAGGTGTCTTCATCCGTGGCAGAAAATATTCAAAGAGTCAAAATTAAAAAAACACAAACCCACAAACAAGCATCAACGACAAAACTAAAATCAACTGAAAGCTTGTCTGAGAGAGAGCTTTAAGCAATAAAAATTAATCCAAGGGGTCAACTTCCCACTGTAAATTCAATCCTCAATCTTGTTGCAAATGTCCTGTGTGACCTTAAGCAACATTCCTCTTTTTTTGCCTGTTAATTACATTTTTCCTGCTCTTTGTGCGTGAGGATGGGAGCCAAGCTTTTACTCTGTATGTGGTATGGTGCCATTATTAATTGATTCATTAATAGTAGGTAATAAGACCTACTTATTAGCAGGTCTGGGAAAGTTCTGGTTCTAGGGGTTTTTTTGTTTGTTTTTGCTTTTAAGTAGTTGGAAGCCTCTGTTGAAATGGCATTGCTCCCTTCTGCTCTTAGCTGCTGGTAATTACAGCGTGATATCATCAGTGTCAAATGACACAGACAGGCAGTCACTGGGAAACAATTCCAGGAACAGTGGCTGTGGAGAACTGACCTGTGAGTAGTGGCAACACGTTCCCAGGGAACCAAGCGATGAGAAAAAAAACAAGAGTCTTGCAGGTGGAACCAGGTAGAAGCTGAAAGTGCTTGAAGGAGGCAGGTACATTCCTTAGGGCATCTCCCTTTGTTCTAGAAGAATGGGTGAAGTGTTGTTTCTGTCTACCTCAAAGCATCACATGCCAGAGCATGTCTTGTAGCCACAAGATATTTTCCACTTATCCTCAAACCCTTTTTTTAGCTTTTCTGAGGAATATACCCCTATCATGGCTCAGGCGCTCTCCTGCTTCCTCCTCACGCACTTGGGTTTCTCTATTTTTTAGTCCTTGGCGTTCAATGCAGGCACATCCTAAAAGTGAGGAGATTTCTGAGTGGAATTAAAGCTGATACAAATAGCTATGAATAGGGTGTGTGTATTAGTGTTTGCTGAGGATTTACATACCCTCCAGAATGAGGTGGGCTGCACGTGGTTAACCAGGAAGACAAGCATCAGAAAGCTGGCTCAGATGGCATCAGACAGTCAAATGCTTTTTTTTTTGAGGTGGCTCGACACAAACTGGAACAACATGGCATTGGTCAAAAACAGTATCCTAGCCCTGGCTTATTCTAGGATGGGCTTATTCTTTTGATCAGATAATAATTCATCGTCCAACTACCACTTTCAGAACAAAACTTGAACTTTTTATACAAGTTTTCCCATGACTTCTTGACAATATTCCCAGCTTTGCCACAGCACCACCACAGAGAACTGCACCCCGGGCATCTTATTCTCATGTACAAAAATGCCCCTTCACAGCAGTCTAGAAAAAAGCCCAAATATGAATACACCCACTTATTGATCTTTAGTTATAGCCATATTGCATTAAAAATGATCACGTGATCAACAAAAGACTAATTCATTAAGCCAAGTCTCTGTCAGAGAGACAAATAAGGGGAGTAAAGAATCAGAAAGCAAACAGAACAGAATGAAAATCAGGAGAAAGGAACAAAAAATGTATGAAAGAACCAGGGAAATTACAAGAAAAGGAGCTACTTGAGCTCAGTTCATCAGTAAAGACGCAGGTTTGTTTACAGTTATAAAATCCCAATAATGATGACACGAAGAACTAGAGAATAATGCAAGTCCATGATGACAGAACCTGTTAAATTTTAATAAGATGCATTAAATAAAAAGTTTAACTATAATACTACAGTTTCACTGATGCTACAACTATTTTACAGCAAGACTCAAAGCCTATTGAAATCAGTGGAAAGACTCTCACCATTTTCAGGTGATTGTGGATTATTTTCAGATGATTGTGCTTCTTTAAATAACAAACACAAGAGCGATTAGCCAGGAGCTTTGGTGCTGAGGTCCTGCTTTAAAGCTGACAAACACACACCCTTTCAATGGTTTACTGAACTTCAAATTAAGAGCTACTGGGCATTTGCTTCTTAACTGGAAAGATTATTAACTACCAGTGCTACTGAACTCCCATTCTTTCCGAGCAAATTGTGAGATAAGAGCATAGAATCTGAAATGAGATAGCTGGAGATGTAGAACTTCAGGGGGTGGCTCACAGATGAAACAGGCAAAGGTCCTCTCCTGTCTACAATATATCCAGAAATTATCTCGATCTCGCAAAGAAAATGTGCTGATTCTGGACATCAGGAAAAGGAAAAATCAAATAAAAAGGAAAGGATGCAACTAAATGTTTCAGCTTTCAACCGTGCCCATGATAGGCTGAAATTTATAGGCGTGATTCTTAAGATGTTAAGATCAAATGTTGTTCTGGATTCTTAGCTGGAGTTTGGGGTTAAGATGTCTTTATATTTGCTCCTCTGAAATTGCGAAAGCACAATGAGTAATAGCAGAAGGTCAGCACAGGTTGCGTTCTTCAGACGTGATGTGGAAAGAGCTGTTTGTGTTTTCTGATATGACTTTTTTTGCGTTCATATAGCAGGCTTCAGAATTCGAACCTGGGTGTTATTCCCAGGTATGGTGGAGAAATGGAAAATTACATCTCTTCTTTATGGAATCATTCTCTTTTGCTATAGAACAGTTCTGAAGTGATGAGGACTTGTTGGGGTAAATGAACAGTTCTAAAACTACTAGATGAGGTAACAAAGCAAAGCATTGTTAGATTTCACAGTGCTGTTGGTATGGGTCTGTTTTACCCAGATACACCTTCACAGAATCACAGAATGGTAGGGGCTGGAAGGGACATCTAGAGATCATCTCATCCAGCCCTCTACCAAAGCAGGTTCATACAAAGCAGATTGCCTAGGATCATATGATCATAGAGTTGTTCTGGCTAGAACAAACCTTCAGGATCATGAAGTCCAACAGGATGAGGGTTTTGAAAGTCTCCAGTGAAGGAGACTCTACAACCTCTCTTGGCACCATGTTCCAGTGCTCTGTCACCCTCACAGTAAAGAAGTTTCTCCTCATGTTGAGGTAGAACTTCCTGTGTTCCAGTTTGCATCTGTTGCTTTCTCTTGGAATGGTTTATTGGTATAATCTAAAAGAAAAATAGGTCCAATGATAAGTTCTGAAGGTCTCGGCTGCATTAATTTGGGCTGGTGGAGCTGTAGGCAAGGAGAAAACCAATAATAGTTCACAGATAAAACCTGAAATTTATGAGACTCATGAGAGTCCATGAGTCATTTGGTACAACCATGCATCTTGTCTTCCAGATGTGTCATATCCTATAGGCATGGTTTTAGAAGTGGTGAAGAGAAGCTTTCCTTGGAGATATGGCTCTGTATGCCTCTCTTCAAATGGGCAGGCTTAGCAGCCTCTGGCTTAGCAATACATCTGCAGATGTCTTCTTTCTTTGACTCCAAAGGGACTGAAACAAATACTCATGGTGTTTTCCTAGACCTGAGAATGTCCTAAATAATAAACTAAACTATTCCACTGGGACAAGTAGTTTTACCAGGAAACAGGTGGATCCAGGTATATATTTCAAATTTTTTTTTAATGTTGAATATCGTCACCAAGGAGACAGGATTTGGTATCTGTTTAACTACAGCTTTCCTTAGAGCATTGCTCAGGGTAATGAAGTACATAGTTATAAGGAGCCTTTTCAGTGATGCCCAGTGACAGGACAAGGGGCAACAGGCACCAGCTGGAACCCAGGAGGTTCTACCTGAACAGGAAGAGAAAGTTCTTGGCTGTGAGTGCGTCAAGAGCCTGGCCCAGGCTGCCCAGAGAGGTTGTGGAGTCTCCTTCTCTGGAGAGATTCCAAACCCACCTTGATGCTGTTCTGGGCACCCTGCTCTGGATGACCCTACTTTAGCGGGGGGAATTGGACAAGACTATCTCCAGAGGTCCCTTCCAACCATTCTGTGATGTAGCCCCAGAACTGATTTGTTTGAGATCTTGGGAGCTGCAGTGGCTGGAAAGAACATAAAGAAAATCACCGCTCATTTATTCAGTGGAGTCCTGAGAGACTCAGTTATACAGTGGGGCAGGGAAGGAGCCACAGTGAATCCCAAATGAGAAGGGAAGAGGCTGATTTCAGTATATTCACAATTCTTTCTCCTTTATGATCTGCCAGACTTCCAGGACAGGGGTTTGATCTTGCCAGACACTCACCCGTGTACTGACTCTGAAGTTCATGGTCGCTTTGATGAGTGATTTCATAGGATCTCTGTGAAATTACACTTTGGGGAGTGACAGACGTTGTATGTGAGGTCTCAGTTTTGCCCTCTGTGTATTTCTGCTTTACAGGGCCACATTATTTGATGGGGACAAAAGCAGAAATCTCAAAAGGATTTTATTTATCTCTCATGGTTACTGATTTCTCCAGTGGTTTTGGCATCTGCATTTTGCAGAATTTACTTCTTATTCCTTGCAGTGCTATTTTAGTGAAAGACGATGCCAATTATATTTATTTTCTTTTTTCTTTTCCACTTAAATGTTTAAAATTGTCCTGATTTCTTGTGATATCAGAGTCACCCTTATTCTCAGTCTCAACTTAGGAAACAGCCTAAGGTATAAGTTAAACAGAAGCGACTACATTCTGGGCCCTGCCAACTTCACTGGCAGCTGAGTGGGCTGTTTTTGTAATCTGGCCTTTTTTATTAGCTACCACTGAAGTCATACAATGTCTTCATGGATCAGTCCTTCTGATTGAGGGCCACTGTGGATGGGTTCCATCTCATCTAACAGTATTCATCCAAAAAAATAGACAAGTAAATACGAGTTAGTCACCAAAGGTTTGTGCTGTAGCCAGTGGAAAAATAGGCCATTCCAGACAGCAACTCCTTTGACCAATTTTAGTAACTTATTTTGGTCTGAGGTGAAATAGTTCCTTTAATTGGAGATGCCTGGACATCAATCACCCTAAGAAGAGCAGTAGCAAAAATGTTGATACTTGGCAGCTCCTGAAAAAATATTTTCTCATGCATAGAAAACTTCACATTTGCTCTGTTCTTTGTGGACAAGAAGAAGTGGAAATCATCTGGAGCTATTGAAAGGGGGTTGTTTGGACGTACAGTGCATCCAGTTTATAATCTATTGGTGAAGACTGCGCTTGAGTCCCTGGCATGACTTGAACACTGTTCATTAACCTGGGGAGGGGATTTTGTGAGGACTTTGCTTGTAAGCAAATTTAGGAAAACTGGTTTTCAGAAGGGCTCAGACCTTCCCAAACTTGGTTCCCTCCCAAAATGTTTTCTGTTAGATGATGAGGACAGGAAAAAGCCAACAGTAATGCTTGGATTTCGTTGTGCATATGTAGCTGTCTGGTGCTGCACTTTACAGGGATGCTAGATACTATTTTGGACAGAAGAATGTCACAAATGCAGATTTTTTTTCAGTAGGTTGTCTAAAATGAAATAAAAATTTCCTACTCATACTTGGATGATTGGTTTTGAGTACAGATATCTGAATTTCCATGTCTATTCTGTAGATGTCTATAGGTAAATGAGGGTACTGATTCCTTTGGCTGATTTAATTGATTTTTTCCGTTTAATGTGTTCTAAAGCACCTTGGTTGGCCCCCACAGACTTTTGAGAAAGACACAGCCTCCTTTAGACCCTGTCTCATGTCCGCCAGCCCGATGCAGATGTTGTGGATATCTTAGGTCATCTCAGTTGGCAGTAGATGCGTCTGGTTAAATCACATTCCTACACTCGGTCATTTGAATAGTTCTTTGGATCATACTGGCTTTACTAACTGATCTCCACTGATTTATAATGAGCGCTTAGATACCTACTGACATGTAGGTACCTTGGTTTATGTAGCTGTGAGCTGAATCCTACCGTTTAAAAAAAAAAACCTTCTCCTGCATGCTCACTAATCATCTACTTATGGTTTAGTCCTGACTATATTTCAAACTGAGCACTGTGTAGGTGGACGTGTGTTCCCAACTGAAGCTCAAAATATAACTACAAGTCATGACATCACATGTAGGAAACAGCTAACAGATGTCATAAATGTAACCAAACAATCTATGATACTAATATTAGACTTCCCAGAAAACTTTAAGGATTCATATATTTTAGTCAAGACTGGATTCTCTAGTCTGACCTTATGCATAACACAGGTTGGGGAAAAAAAAAACAACTCATCTACTCCGCTCCAAGTATGAGTTCAATAAGTTGTTTGTTTAAATAATGTTTTTGAGAAAATGATACCATCTTGAGATTAATGTGTCAGGAAACTGATGCTTCAGCTTTTCTCTTGGAAAATTATTATTTTAGCTAATGACCCTAACGAAAACAAAGAGAAAAACCCCAAACAAACAAGAAAACCTCAGAAAATCACAGAATCCAGAATAATTTAAGTTGGAAGTGGCCTCTGGAAGTGATCTAGTTCAAACACCTGCTCAAAGCAGGTTCAATTAAAGTAAGCTGAAGGTGTCAGGTTTTGTTTTTTAGTTTAAATTGCATGGCTGCAACATCATTATTCTTTTGGCAGGAGGAAGATCTTGGAAATAAAGAGGTTTTTAGCACTCAGTATTTTCTTTCCATGAAAGCCATTCTATGTTTTTATGAAGTTTTGGGGACAGGAAAAGTGCCCATATAAGGTTATTGGATAATTAGTAGAGCTACAAAGCCTGAAAATACAAGTGGAAATAATATATTTTTGTCAATATCATGAACACAATTGTTATTTTCATTTGGAACAAATGAAATATTTCATCATAAGTGCCTTAGTCATGCATGTAAGTCTTTAACCTTTGAGAACTGAAGAAAAATGGAAAAGTGTTATTTGAAATAGTCATAATAAAACATATTATTAAAAGGAAGTTTTATATGTATGTACAAATTGTTGACATTTAATGCTGCTAATGTGAGGACAACGTCACCTGTATATGGTTGATTATGCCTGTGTGTATCTCAGAGGCTTGGTCTCACATTTTGGTCTCTAGAAGTGACATCTACATATGTAACTTTCAAGCCATTCTTCTTTGGTAAAACTATTTAATTTCTGACACATGTACAGCATCTGGAGTCCCATAGGAGAGCAATCTCCACCTAATAAGACAGAAATTACAGTTTTAAGACTAGAGATTTGAATAGAAGGCAACTCTGCGGATGCTGGCCCAAGGAGGGAACATTTTGGAGGCTTGGATCAGCTTGCTAAGCAAAAATGTTTAATGACATTTCAGGTTTCCTGGGCTATTCAAGGCATAGACACAGGGTTGGAGGCAATACACAGGATATGTAGGAGAACCATGCTCTTCCGAACAAGTGGACCAGCAGAGGCATCTTGTGGCTTCTCAAATATCACAAGATACCTATGTTTAGGAAACCAAGTTGAGTCCTTTGTGATTTGCTCATGGTGAGACAGGAAATTGATGTCAAAATAAAGCTTGGACTCTGATTTCCTGAGCCTGCACCTGTTCATCCTAGCCATAAAAGCATCCTTTTCTTTTAAGGAGCAATGAACATTTGTAGGGTATGATGACATTGAGAGAGACAAAAAGGTACAAAGTAAAGTCCTTTACTTGCAAAATGAAAAACAGAGAGAGAACAGAATTGTATTTGTCAGAACATAAGATACAGAGTTGGGGCAGTCTTTAAGGATCAATGTTTTAAGATGCAGGTAGGTCACCCTGATGCACCTCATAAACTTTAGACATATTTCCGAAAAATTAGTTCTAAGTGCCCATACAACCCATGTCTAAAACTAGATGAAAGGTCATAGAATCATAGAATTTGAAAAGACCTTTAAGATCACCAAGTCCAACCATTAACCCAGTACTGTAAAGCCCACCGCTAAATCATGTCCCTGAGCACCACATCTCCATGGCTTTTAAATCTCTCCAGGGATGGGGACTCCACCACTGCCCTGGGCAGCCTGTTAAGCTGAGGTCAATCTGAGGCACAAGCTTCCTCTGAGGATCATAGGAGTGTGCAGGGCAAAGATAAGGAGCATGCTGCTCAGGTCTTCAGACCACTCCTGGACCCCCAGGCAGATATAAATGAGCTGAGCCTGGATCTCTACTGACTACAGCTGCAGCTTAGACACCTACAACACATGCAGATGTCTAGATTTAAATGTTTAGAGGCATCTTCAATCTCAAACTCAAAGTGATTTTTTTCTCTTGAAATCAGATGTATTTTCCCTTTATTGTTGTGTTCTACTCATACTATAAAGTCTGAAATCCAGGGAAGTAGAGGAAAAAATTACTGATAATGGCTATGTGCCTCAGATAATATCCTTTTTTTCCTCTCTCAATGTGTTGTACCATTAGCATGGAAGTTCAGGGAAAGAGTCCTCTTAGCTTCACAAGCAATAGGAGTTGGTCTGTCTGTTTGCAGCACAACGAAGCTTGTAAACTAATCCAATTTTTGGTTGTTTTTTGTTTGTTTGGTTGGTTTGGTTTGGTTTTTTTAATAAAATATGAGAGGGTCTGTGGAATATTCACAGACATCCGTTCATCCCCAGTATGTGTAATACACATAGAATGAACTTTAATTTATTGCACCTCTCTTTCAGTACAATAGTTTTATACTCCTACTCCTTTTATGTTTAGATACTCTAAAATAAGATGTGTGTATTCAGAACAGGAGACAATTGCTGCAGTCAGCTACAACACCTTTCTTTTTCTTTCCCCACAAGACAAAACAGTGTTCAGCACAATTACAAATAAATCTTCAGCTGGGATATAAACATCAGAAAGACAATAGTTCATTAGGGAGGTTTTATATGAGAGAAGAAAGAAGAAAATTCATGAAAATACAATAGTGAAATACTCATGAAATACAGTTTATTTTGTGCTTCCATAATGTACAGGGTCACCTCTGGTGGTCAAAATCCTGTGAAATATAGCTAGAATCTGGAATTTTCGTAGCTGTTGTCGAGAAACACCCCAAGATTTCACTCCTATAGAATTAAGACTTGGTTTTGGGAAAAAGTCAAGTTCAAAGATTTTTTACTATTTTTTTTTGCTCTGCTTGGAAAAAGTGATTATTTTTCAAACACTTCAGTTTCCATTGATTGAAATCTAGAGTTTCAAACTGAAATGAATTATCAAAATATATGATCAAAACTAGAGGTAATTATTGTCAAAATGGACAAAATTGAAACAAACTTTATCCATATAGTTGGGGGAAAAAAGCATTTGATCTACCTAACTGACTTTTCTCTTCTACCTTTTTTTTTTAATATATAATTATTCCAGATCTTTTAGATAAATGAAGGGTAGAAAAAGCAACCCCAGCTTTGTAGACTTTGATGAGGCGATTAAAACATCTCCACTTAAACTCTCATTAAGGTATGAAAACTAAAGGTCTGAGTCTGAGAAAATAGCTTCTGTATGAAAATTTGCTGCTTCTATACATCTCTCATAGAGTTCTTTAATATCTTAATCTTTAATATCTTAAAGCATTTTGGATAATTTTGATCCATGCCTGTTAGAACAAGGGGCTCATCACCAAAGACCCACCGCTGTTAATAAAGATGAGTGGTTTGTGATGGTGATGTTACGACTGACAAGGAAACACTTATTACTCATGGCTTAAGGTCTGCACTGGGATGTACAATTAATGTTAAGTGACCTAGCACAGCTAATGGATGGTAACTCAATAAACTGTGGCACCTCATGTCTTCATGCCTAAGAAAGTGGCAGCTTTAGTGGTAATGCTACTTCTGGTATCCACCAAGTGGCCTTTTAAAAAGTGAATGAAGCAATGGTCACTAGGAAAGGACAAGGAAGGATTTCACTTTAGTCTTAAATGGATGTTCCTCTGTGTTGGGAGGCAAGACTGTGGGCTGCATGGAGAGATGAGCTTACAGGTTGTGGATCTTGATCAGGCTCTGGATGTCAATGTGGTGGAGTTACACAATGGGCTTTAAATAACAATAGTGTAGGAGTTAGGTCTCAGCTCTTGTTGCTTGGGTAGGAGGAAGAATACAGTACTTAGAGCTATAGAGCTTTTCTGGTTCCTTTTTTTGTTGGGGTGGAAGGCAGAAGTAGGTAGGTTACCATAGGTAATTTATATGAAGTCTTACTGTTTTTGGATGGAAGGGGTTTTAGACTTATGGACATGAAACAGAAGATTGCACTCACCTTTGGAGTTAGAAAGCTCCCTGTTTTATTTATCAGTATCGGTGTAATCTTTGAATCTAAACTTCAGGTGGGCTAAGGGCAGGCAGTGCAGGGAGGAAAGCTCATAGCTAAGAAGGCTCAGTCTCACCTGTGGTAGGGTCATAACTATGCCATTTTCCCATACAGGATACGGAGTTTTAGCACAAGCCATGGAGGTTAGTTCTTTTTTTCACTTTTGTAGGTTTTTCTTTTCTGCTGAACAATTCAATTTGCTCCACTAAGCTTCTGGAGTAATCATCTGAAATGCCTGAAACCTACTCAGCGGCAGCTGTAAACTTTCTCCAAGGAAATTCAAGTCTAGTCTCCCTATTGATTCCAGTCTCTCACAGCTGGAGTGTTTTATTTTTTCTTTATCCCTAGCAGAGAAGCAAATCAGATGCTATTTCATTTCCTTCTTCCTCTATGAACGTCCTTCCTCAAGGCTAGATTATGCCTGGGGGAAAGAGGATGAGGACAGAAGGTACCATTCCACGGGGAGTCCCAGGAGATGCTGCAATTCAGAAACATCTTCCTGAGATTCAGTTCCCTCCTTGCTTCCTCTTATTTCGAAGAGTATGGGGATTTCTTAGTAATTTGACTCTTGTCTATGCTAACTTTAGTTCTCAACATCCTGTACATTAGTTTTTCTGCATTGACTAGTGAGCTGCTGAGTAGCTCCAAGTCTAAAGTCTGTCCATCTTGTGTACACAGTGTGGAAGCGACAGGTATTTCTGTTGCCTTAGAACTTGCATTTCAGGAAGGATGGACAATATCCTAGGGAAAAAAAAGAAAAACGGTATTTTTCAGCGCTAAGTAAACATTCACGTCTGACTTGTGAAGGGTCTCTTCATCTTGAGCAGAACTGTTCACAGCCTGAGTCTCTGCTTTCCTTTATTTCCCACACAGAGACATAGTTTCCAAGTCACAGTCTGGCTTGGTTTATATCACCTGAAATATGGATGTGATGGATTGTTTTTTCCTTCCATTGTTAGGGCTGTCCTCACAGTAGCCTTCCTGGACACACAAGAATTACAAGTTTGTATCTTGATTCAGTGGAAACAGATAAGGTAGAAGTTCCTGAAGGACTGATTTAAAAGCTGGCTCATGAAAAACGGGTAGACCATGAAGCCAAGGAACAGCATCAGCAGAGTAACATCAAGATATAATTTCTTTTTTCCATAAGATATTTAAAATATTAATAACATTACAATGTTTCAGAAAAATTGGATGATAGAGTAGTAGAGCATGTCAATTGCTCCCCAGTTAATGTAATTTAAAATCCCATATTCTGTCCCAGGCCCACAAACCTTTGCAGATATCATACTCATGGAAATCTGCTACATCTGCTTTGTCTCTGGGCTGATCCAGGCAGAAATCAGTTGACAACCAGACCAGAAATAGGCATAAATTGGGATGGTATTTTCATCTCAGAGGGCCTGCAAAGATTAGCGTGGCCTGAGGATCTAGTTTAAACCATCCATTTAACCTCCTGTCTTTTAAGCTGGAATTAGCAAGTGTGAAAATGAATCAGAAAGCCACACAACCTGAAAGTGCATTTGGCTTTGTCTGAAACACTTATTGTGAGTTACGAGTTGGTTCCCTCCCTCCCTCCCCATGTTTGCAAGAGAAATTCAATACCTGTCATGGCAAGATATTTTGGGCTTGTTGTGTTTTTCCATGTCAAGTCCCCTCCAGCCAAGCAAATATAATAATAATACCAGTGTCACGCATCATGAATTCACACTTCACAGTCCAATACGTGAGGACTTAACACTGCGGAGCTGAAGCAAAGGAGAGGGGATACAACTCTTGTCCAAGATCCTTGCAAGACATTGTATTTTCTCTGCCGTAGCTGATTTTCTTTACTATTGCTTTAACAGGATTTGTGTCACTTTCTGGCAGGGCAGCACTGGGAAAGAAAATCCCCAACCCCGAAAAAAATGAAAAAAAGCCACAAACAACAAAAAAACCCCTCACAACTTAAAAATGAGCAAAGTGTTTGTTTTGCCTGTACTGACGACCCAGTGTAAACCTAACAAATCAAGTGATTGAATCGTTCTTAAAATATGTCCCTGAAATAGATTTGCGTGAGCACGTTGAAAGCCAGGGACCATGTTAATCATAGCCATCTATAATGCTTCATGCTGGTGTAGCATGAGGATGCCAAAATGCTTTCCGAGCATTAATTAATTGAGTTTCACATTACGCTGTGTGAGCATGGGGATTATCCTTGCCGTATAGCTGGAGGGAGATGGCTGAAGGATTTGCTCAAGGCAACCTCACCCAGAAGTGAATGCCAAGACAGGGAGCTGACTTGAGACAAGCCAAGCACAGGAATCCAGAGGCCTTTTTCTGAAGGCAAGAAGGCTCTTGGGTATTTGTCAGTGTGTGAGACTAGTTTCAGGGGTCACTTGGGTCAGCAATAGTTCCTTTGACACCAGTGTAGTTGCTGCATGGAGATGCCTTTATGTATGATCCAGATATATTCATGCAGCTATACTCTGCAGGCAGCCACATGCCAATCAACAGCCAAGGAAAGAAGATCTGCTGGCATGGGACAAACTAGAACAAGTCAGTTGAAGAGTGGCAGTGAAAGCAGCCCAATACTAACCACCTGTCTGTAGGTTTCCAGCTTACTTTCCAGAAATGTGATAAAAGGCAACTCAAATACTTTCAGCAATTAAGTTCTCTATTAAGAAGTGACCAGGCAGAGGAACGGTATTTGCAGACAGTTTAAATTTCACAGGAATTTTACAAAGAGCTTCAACTTTGTGGCTGAGAGATGGCAATGATATCCACAAATACAAAATGAAAGCTTCCCAAAGAATTTGTGAATACTAAAGAAGAGTTGTAGGTGTGGTTAAGGGAATAAGTATGTTTGTCAAGAGGATACTCTGTTCATCTTTTCTTTTCAATGCACACTTTTACAGTCAGAGCTCTGGTGTTTTGGTGTTGTGTCCATGCACAGTTGCCTGAGATGGTGGGGAACCGAGGTCAACATGTACCTTCTACTTCAACTGTCTCTAAATATGAGGCATAACTCTGTCACTTCCATATCCAGACACCATGACAACCATCCCCCTTGGTCTTTTTTTCTGACACAGTCACACTCCTTGTCTTCTCCTTTCCTCTGACCTCACTCCTTACCATGTCACCATTTGCTTATGCCACACATGGTGGGAAGACAAATATCTTCCCTTTCTTTATTATTTTTTTCTCCACCAAGGTCAGCTCCAGGCACATGCCTGCTACAAGCTGGCATTTACCTCCCTCCTCCCTTTCTGGGCTCCCAATCCTGGCCATCATGCCAAGCAGCAAAGGTTTCTGTGGGCAACTTGTTTAACTCTGTACACGTGCAATCTGTTTTTCAGGAAGTCCATTCTCCTCCTGCCAGCACTGAGTCATCGGCAATGAGCAATCATGTAGCCATGCCAGGAAGAAATACCCGAGCCATGGAGGGGGAGAAGCTTTTAGTTCAGTGAACTCAGTGACCGACTCTGGGAAAATCATCAGGGGAGCAAAATGTAACAGGAGGACCCATCAATAGCCACAGACAGCGTGAACACTGCCAGCCAGGAAGATTTAGTTGGTTCAATGTATTTCCAAGCCTAGTTATCATGAAAGGGTTCACAGCCTGTTGGTGAGTCTGACTTGTCTTTGGACGGTGTCAAAGGTTAGGGCTGGGTCTGCCTCTAGATAAATGACAGATGCTCTCTATTAACCCCTCTCCCTTTCCAAAAGAGAAGGTAAAGGGAATAAGGGAAAGAGTCTTATGGGTTGGAAAAGAAAACTAAAACTGCTTTAATGAAAATAATAATAATCAAATGAAATACATACGAATACATATACAACCAATATCAAACCCACGTCCCCTGATGGCGATTACATCACCATCACCACTGATTCTGAGGAGCAGGCACAGAGGAAGTCCCAGACTGGACTCAGTGGCAGATGGGAACCACATTCAGGAGCTGGATTCTGGAACTGGATTCTGGAACACATGGATCAGGATCAAAGCCAGAATGGACAGAGTTCTCCTCAGACATCAGCCATTGAAGAAGATTACCTTTGTGGTCCTTCAGCTTTATACTGAACATGCCATACATGGAATAGAATCCTCTGTTGGTCGGTTTAGGTTCACCTGCTGTATCTGCTCCTCCCCATAGATGCAGCCTTTTACTTTCTGCACCCCCAACATGGTGCACAAGATTGAGCAGTGACCTTGATCTTCACAAGAGCAAATCTAAGCAAGAGCCTTTCTGCACACACTAACCCTTGGTAGTAACTCTGAACATGGAGCGTTATCACTGCTAGAAGCAGAGACCGTCTGTGAAAACCTGCCATTAACTTCAGAAAGTGCTGTTAGTTAGAGACCGAGCTGAAAAATAAAATAACCGAACAGAATTAGTTCTATCCTAGCTCAAACCAGGACAGACAGTAAATCTTTCATCATCTTTCCCAAGTCCTTGTCATACAGATTTATCTGGGCATTGGATTAAAAAAAGCATTTCCACCTGTTTGCTGTCAGCAACTAGTCCTGTGAATAAATACAAATGCATCTCCTGTCTAGGAAGAGCAAAACAACACTTGCAGTCGATACACAAGAAGAGTCCCCATCACCTATTTTTTGTGTTTTCTGAGCCCACTCCTTTGAGTACATTTGCCCCATCTTTATGCAGACCTGGGTCTGTTGATTTCAGTCGTATGGCTGTGGCCCAAAAGTAAAGTAGTGGTGGATGATCCCTGTAAATGCTTCATTTTATTCAGTCAGTTGAGGATGGCATTGCCACACTATTAACAATAAACAGTGCTACCTTCTCCCTCACATCTCTCCCTTCACAGTCCTGCTACCTCCCTTATTTAGGGTTGAGATCATTGCACGGACAGTGAGTCAGAGCAGGGAACGAATCCAAGTGAAAGCTAACTCTGTCAAGAAAGATGAATGTAATTTTCAGCTAGATGGATGCCCTGCTTCCCCATGGCAGATCTACACAAGAGGTAATGTGAGCAGCAGGTACATTGCTGGAATGAGCACCCAGGATCTTGGAAGGAGTGGTGGGACCAAGTTATTTCGAAGCAGGTTGGATTTCAGTTGATGAAATCAAAATGCAAAACACCGGGCAGTTAGAGTGCTACTCTGTTAGCTCCTGTGTCTCCTCTACAGTCAGGTCTGTACCTCACAAAAATACAAAAGCCCTTCCTCCTCCTCAACACTGCAATCATCAGATTTTAGAACTCCTTTTCCTTCACTTCTAGGTGCTCAGTGCAGGAAGTGAGCTGTCCCCAGGACTGCAGGGCTGCTCACCACACAACACCCATGTACCGCAGTGGGCATATGGGATGTGTTGGGATGGTTGTAGAGGGAGAAA
The DNA here is from genome assembly GCA_033124195.1 of Coracias cyanogaster. Classification (NCBI taxonomy): domain Eukaryota; kingdom Metazoa; phylum Chordata; class Aves; order Coraciiformes; family Coraciidae; genus Coracias; species Coracias cyanogaster. Next base: position 53,457 of record JAVSBS010003088.1, read on the forward strand.
TCTCAGCAGTGGGCATTGTCTTTAGCAACTGGACATGGACAGCAGGAATATTTTATGATATCCTAGAAGAAACTTGAAAGGTGCCATGTCAAATCCAAAACATCTGGCAGAAAGAGTAGCTCAAGCCCCATGTAAGCACCTCAGTTAGTGGCAAAGATTTGGCATCAAGTGGGGCATAATCAAGCCAACAGACATAAACCGCTTTGAATCATGCCCTGTGTATGTCATAGATACCACTTTGGGATTATTACTTACTGTTGAATTACTGGTGCTTCCTCCAAAGGAATGTGAAATCCTTCTGACAGCCAGATTTCCTCTGCTCTTCTTGGAAGAAAATGTGAGGAGAAAGTGAGACTAAGAGAGGTTAAATTTCCCCTTGATAATTAGCCAGGCAGTTTCTTGCACCTGCTTCCTATTTTCTATCTATGTTACCCCTCTGGCCACGTTCATCCTGTCACGAGGGCACCTCCTTTATCCTTACAACATTCCTTTGCGTGATACTGTTAAGAGTTGGGGTTGTTCAGCCTGGAGAGAGAAGGACTGGGGAGACCTTAGTGTGAACTTTCAGTATATAAAGGGGACTTATAAGAAAGACTGAGAAAAACTCTTTACTGAGGCCTGTAGTGATGGGACCAGAGGCAATGGTTGTAAATTCAGAGCAGGTAGGTTTGAATTGGACACAAGGAAGAAATTTTTTACAATGAGTATGGTGAGACACCGGAATAGGTTGACCAGAGAAGTTGTGGACATCCCATTATTGGAAGTGTTCAAGGTCAAGTGTCAGCCAAAAGGACAGGACTTTGAGCAATCTGAAATAGTTCAAAGATGTCCTTGCCCATGGCAGGGGGTTGGACTAGATGATCTTTACCTCCTAATCCAAAGCATTGTATGGTTCTATGACTCTATGAAGAAAGTCTTCCTACCAGCCAGGGACAAGGCAGTTGACTGTGTAACAGGAAAGAAGGAGAGAGTGGGAAGGGATTTTTTTGAGGAAAGGGGGGGGAAGAATTTAGTTGAATTTCTGTGTCAGGTGGCGGCATAAAAGATACATGTTTTAAGGCCTATTTCATGAGAAGTGTGTGGATGGTCAGGAAGGAGAAATCTGCCTTTTCCTGCCTACCTTCTGTGAGAGGCAGAGCCTTATGAAAGGCGGAAGAAATTATTTTTTTCCTGAATATACCTGAGCTGGCTCAGATGGTAAAATCTTCTGGAGAAGAAGGAGCAAACACAGAGGGAGAGAGGTGTCTGAATAGGAGCCCAGGGCATGAGGGTAGGCTGGGACATTTCCTGAGGGGAGTTGGAGGCTTGCCTCTGGCAGGGAGCAAAGCCACAATGAAGCCTCAGAAGTGATGGAAAAAAAAAAAAGGACTTTCTTTGGGATTCAGAGGGGATGGAGTTCATGCAAGAAGTGACAGGAGATGGTGGGAAAGCAAGATAGAGACAAAAGGACCTCCCACAAATCTCCGAAAGGCATAGTGGGGAGGACTTGTTTGCAAATCTTTTCATACAATGTCTCATGCTGATCTGAATTTCACTATTTAATGAGTTACATTCATTACATATATTAGAAACCTAGCCGCTGAGATTGGATCTCTTGTCTTTTGACACACTGTATTCAAAAAAGGCATGGTCTGATCTGTTTCCTGGCTCTGACCGACCTGGGTGTCCACCACAGCACTTGTAACCCAAGGCAAGAGGCACTTGCCAGAAAGTGAGAAATCTGCCCTCTGCCTCCCCCCACATCCCCCACATTCTTTCGGTTTTGCAAAAGGACTTTAAGGTAATTTCTCTACAGTCTGTGAGAAGGGGATGATATGAAACCTCCCACCTTTCAAGGCATCATCCTAAAGCTGCAGTATTGCAGAAAAGTCAAGGAGAGAAGAAGGAATTAAACAACGTCTAACAGTCATGTTCAGTGTTGCTGCTTTCCTATGTTTTAAATTTTCGGGGGGGGGAATGGGACAGTTAAGTCAGCCCATAATGTCTTCTCTTGGATCCAAGGTATCTAATTTGTGCTTTGCATACAAAAGGTATCTGTGCACCTCAGTCTGGCAAGCATCTAAAAGCCTGGAGAGATGTGCATGTTCTTTCGGAAAGGACAAGGATAGTGGGAGAAGGACCATCCTTTTCTCCACGAGTTCCTCAAGGCTTTTGAAGGTCCTGAGAATCCAGTCTAGAAGTGGATATAATTATTGCATACCAATTAGATAGCTACCTCATCTATCAGCCTTGAGGCAAACACTTTTGTAGCTCTAGCCCTAAGAACACTGAACCCACAGCTTTTCAAAACATCCCACCAAGACCTTTGTCTACTGGTTCATCTTCTTTCAACTTCCAATTGCTTCCAGTTATGTTTTTGGACAACGAAAAGAGCTCCCAGATTCTTTTAGTCTCTTCAACAAAGGACCGGAAGAAGCTCAGGGCCTGGCTTTGTTGGTAGCAGGAGCTAACACTCACAATGCATGCTAAACTACATGCGTACCCAGAAGTCCTCTACAACCTTACATGACCAGAAGAAAACCAATTGCTTACTGAGCACAACTTTCCCTGTTTACACCAGAAACATCACTTCTGGTAGATGTTCACAGCTTGTGTTTCCAACAGCTTTGTCTCCTCTCTGGGCTGGTCGGATGTCCTTTCTACAGGTGACAACCCAAAAGAGCACTGGGGTTTGGTTGAAGTGGTGGGAATCCTCTGTGTGGTCTCTGTAGCATCCCTTCCCCACACAGAGGTGTTCAGTTGTACTTCAGGCCCAGGTCGGCCACACAAATCGGGGCAGGTCTCTCTTCTCCTCAGCCACTAAATGAGTCCATAAAATGGCCTGTTGACTCTGGTTTTCTGAGCGCTCTGAGTCATGAAAAGGACCACCAACAATTTGCAGCAAATGATGTGGAGTGTACGCTTGAGGAAAGGACTATTTTGCAGCAGCGTGTAAGGTCTTAATGTCCTTGGGAAAAGCCAACATAAAGCATTTTTATTGCAATAATAAAACTTGAAACCTGCGTGTGGTGGAAGAAGGAAGCAGAAAAAGGAGTCTGTGGCAAGCGCTCCTATGATACTGCTGCACAGGCTACGGAGGACAGAAATGTCAGAGGTGAGAGACATACGTCCCAAAAGTGGCTGCTTGGGAATAACCTTCTAGGAGTTCTTGGGAATCTAGGAGATTTATCAAAAAAACATGTTATTGTTTTCATGGAAAATGCCATCTTCTCAAAAATCTTTTCTTAATTGGGGATAAAGGCAAACATTTGGGGAAATAAAAATAATGTGAGGCAAAAAGTTCAACAACTTGTTTTGGAAAAATATTTTGTCATCTTGAAACATCTTGTTTATTCTATTTGTTTAATCTTTTTACATTAAGTTACACGAGTTGCTGCTGCCTTGGCTGTCATGCACAAATGTCTTGCTACTACAAATGGATGTTGTAACATGGCCATCTATTTTTTAGAATAGTCTTATAATTTTGTATTACATTTTGGGGTAATTAAGGACAGCTGCTTCTTAGTACTAATACAGACATCACTTCAGGGGTTTTTTTTCCCTCTGTTCACCTTACCCTGAAATAGTTTCCCAATTCATTTTTTTCCTAGTTAAGTTCCTTGAAAATCCTAAAAAGATAACTGAATGCTATTCTTCCACTTGACCTCAGGCTATGGGGATGGGAGCATCGTATAAGAAAGAGTGATTGCTTATGGTACGGTATTGAGAAGTTTATTCATGCTGTGAAGTCACCATATCAAAAGAAAATCATACAAGAATGTAGGAGGAGAAAATATGCAGGAGATTAACCGTATTATGGTTCTCCTGGCTAAGATGTAACAGTTATTAGTTCATCCAGTGTTAGGTGCTAAAGCAGCTACACTCCATCTCCCAGACTTCAACAAGTTCAGTGAGAAGTGTTTTGAAATTCTATGCAAAGCCTTGAAAAGTGCCATAGAATACACTGCACGTCCAGCATGCGATGGTGTGTGTACCAGAAGGGAACATGCTTGGGAACATTCCATGGACCCAAAGGTCAATGTGTGTAATAGGAGCAGAGGGGGTGACTGAGTGTACCAGAGTCAGACGTATTTCCTACATCCGTTTTCCTGAATTTTTTGGGATTCTAACACCAGGCCCATGCACTTAGAATCATAAAATCATAGGATCATTCTGGTTGGAAGAGACCTTTAAGATCGTTGGGTTCAACCATCAACTCAGCACTGCCAGGTCACCACCAAACCATGTCCCTCAGCAACACATCTACATGGCTTTGAAACCCTTCTAGAGATAGGGACTCCATCACTGCCCTGGGCAGCCTGAGGCAGCCCTTGACAACCCTTGCCAGGAAGAAATTTTTCCTCATGTCCAACCTGAACCTCCCCTGATGCAGCTTGAGGCCATTTCCTCTTGTTCTATCACTTGTTGCCTGGGAGATGAGAACAACCCCCAGCTGACTGCAACCTCCTTTCAGGGAGTTGTTGAGAGTGAGGTGGGATGCCCTGAGCCTCCTTTTCTCCAGGCTCAACAACCTCAGGTCCCTCAGCTGCTTCTCATAAGACTTGTACGCTAGACCCTTCCCCAGCTGTCTTGCTCTTCTTTGGGCGTGCTCTAGCACCCCTTTGGACAACTGCTCCAGCACATGTCAGCTCAGGCAAAGGGAAGTCTTCTTCAAAGTTACCACCATTTTCCTTTTTATGACCCATCACTCCACTTTTCAGACACATTTATTGCAGTCAAGCTGATCTCCAACGCCTTTCCTTGATGTTGATGTCCTTAACGTGGGGGTGACCTGCAGACATTTATTTCCATCATATATTGACAGAAACTTTGTCATAGCCTGGCAGGCTGCAATGATTTCAATAAAAGGCACAAATTTGGGTGGTTTTTTAATTTATTTTGGTTTTGGTTCAGCTTCTTCTTTTAGCAGGACTGAACTTCCTAAGCTGGCAAGAGCTCCCATAGACATACACATTCATGCTGTTCTTCCCATCTTGATTGGGACTTTTGGGATGGCAGAACTCAAGAGCTATTTCAGCTGAGGATAAGGTATATCTTGTTCTTCAGGCCCCCTTGTTAAAAATAAGCCACCTTCCATGTGGTTCTCCTACACAGAGAAACCAAATCCTTCTGTTGGTCAGCTGGAAATCTGCTCAGCCACCTGAGATTCATTGTGGATGAGAGTGTTTACAATGCTTGGTGTAAGTATCTCCACTCAAATGTCAGCCAGGGGCCCTGTTAAGTCGACAGGAGCTTTTCCCATTGACTCCAGTGTCCTCTGAATGAGCCTGAAGGTGGTGGATGTTTCAATACTTCATTGTGTGGAAGCCTGATTTTGTAGTTAAGACGCTGATGTGGACACGGGAGAACTGTGCTGGGTCCCTAACCTGTGCGATTAAGGCAGAGACAAGGCAAGGCAAACATCTGATTTTCATCATTTGGAGAGCTCACTGGCAATTCCAGAAAAATACTAGATAATAAAAAAAAAAGAGTTTATTAGTTATTTTGATGACTCAGAAAGGAATAATATATGTTTTTGCTTAATTCAGAGTAATTCATCATTGCTACATTGCAAGATTTTTCTCCGAGCAAAGCTCCTGTGGATACACAGTGACTGTGTGTCCTCCCCTCTTAAAACCCAATTTCAACTTAAGAGAAGGCAAAAAAGGTGCTGAGAACTATAGCAGGTTGGCATTTTACCATTCAGAACTGTTTTATTAATAATAATAAAAAATTGTACACCTTTTGGGACACTGAAACACATTGTATGATTCTTTTCAATTCACTGAGTTTTGAAATATCCAGACGTTCGGTGCAAAGGTTTCTACTAAATGACACATTTCCAGTCTTGAAATGTAAAGTGCTTTCTCCTGATGGCATTTCCAGTATTTTTAAAATGCTTATACATCGTTTCATACAACCCGGGACGGATTTCCTAGCAGTGAAAGTAAAGAAGCAGCTTTCCTATGGCTTTTTGTCTGCTTGACTTTGGTGTCCCAGAAGTTGTAAGCCTTGGCTGAAGATTTTTCTGTGGTTGGGACATTTTTGGTGACTCTCTCCCAGCTGTATTCTTTTGTGCTTGATGTTTAAAGCCATTTCTTACTGATTATTCCTGCTGTGTCAAATATAATGGCCTCCCAGCCTCTCTTCAGCCCTTTGGTTATTATACAGAAGAGTAGTGACAGCTCACGATGTCCTTGTTTTCTTTCCCTCAATTTCATTTTTTTTCAACCTATCTGTAAATCAAGTACTCTGTAAATCTAAACTTAGAAAGAAAAACATACCTGCACTGGCAAAATGGAACAAATATAATTATGATGGTGAAGACCCAAGCGGCTCAGGCTATAGAACATTCAGGAATTTAGTCCTACAAATGAATACACACTTTACTAAGCTATAAAAGTGAAACAAAACTATCAAACAGGCAAAACTTCCACTTCAGCGTCTGTGGTGGTAACAGATCCTTTGAATCAGCTTCCTGCACATTGCTTATATCTGATCCTTCATTATAGAATCGTAGAATCCTAGAATGGTTTGGGTTGGAAAGGACATTAAAGATCATCTAGTTCCAACCCCCTACCATGGGCAGGGACACATCCCTCTAGACCACGTTGCTCAAAGCCCCATCCAACTTGGCCTTGAACACCTCCAGTGATGGAGCATCTGTAACCTCCCTGGGCAACCTGTTCTAATGTCTCACCACCCCCAGAGTGAAGACCTTCCTAATATCAGATCTAAATCTCCCCTCTCCCAGTTTTAACCCGTTTGCTCCTTGTCCTATGACTACAAGCCTTTGTAAAGAATCCCTCTCCAGTTTTCCTGTAGGCTTCCTTCAGATACTGGGAAGCTACAATAAGGTCTCCCAGCTTGCCCTCTATTCTCCAGGCTGAACAACCCCAACTCTCCCAGCTTGTCCTTGTAGGAGAGGTGTTCCAGCCCTGTTCTTGGTTCAAGGCAGAGAACAACCTACCCCAAACTTCTTCTAGGCTTAGGTGGACTTCTCTGGACCCTGCAGGTCTCATTCTTCATCTCCATCCCCTGGTGCAATTCAGGAAATGACACTCTGGAGGACCCAGGGATTTAACTGCAGCAGACTCAGGCTACCTCAACACACTTTGTGATTCCCACACAACAGACTGTACATGAAATTAGGTGTCTCTAAAGCACTACATTTTCTCAAATATAATCTTTGGGGAAGGGCTGGACTTCCCAAACTAACACAGTACAGCTGGAGCAATTATTTTAATTTAGTAAAGTAGCATTTATGGAGTTCATACCAACTCAAAGACATCCTCTGCTTTAATAAAAATACTTCAGGAGAACTCCCACTAAAATGTGTGTTTAAAATATAAGATTTGCGTTTCATGTAAGCTTATGTTGCACTGTATTTCATGCTTCCAAATTTTATGTGAAGAACAACTTAAACTCCAATGAAGTATATGTTTTTCTTCAGCTCAGCACCTCTCCATAAAGTGTGATTTTTACTTTATATTTTAATGAGAGTTCAAAATAAACCTTTTTTAAAAAATAATGCCAAATGAGAATTACTTCAATTTTTCCTAAAGAAAAAGTTTCTTTTCCTTTTCAGAAAACAACTTTCATGAAACAAATTTGATTTAATTGAACTTTGTTTTATTCTAACCATATACAGAAATAAATTATCCCAGCTACAATAAATGGGATGCTTTGTGACTTACAAAAAATCTCTCAATTTCCATACACATGACACAGAAGCAGAAATGGCCTGTAGTCCTTGCCATACTCACACTGAAAGGGAGCATTAAAAGATTTGAAAAAAGAGGCTTTTTTTTTTTTCACCTACAATCTCTGGTTTAAATTATACACCTCTTGGAGTATCTAGGCTGACCTCCAGCTGCTGCTTTAGGAGGTTACAGGTGTCCCATAGGTCCTGTGTCCCATCTGATTCCACATCCATCTCTTGAACTCCTTTGATGTCTCAAATGTCACTAGGTACCGCGTTTGAGGTATCTAAATGCCTCTCCATATCACTACTGTTGAAGGAATGGGTTTCCCAAACACCGTCTTACTTACTTTTAAATGATCATAAATATTTGCTTTGCTTAAATATTGTAGTACAATTTTCCCACAAAATCCATCTAAATTCTCAGCTAATTCTCCCCACTCTTCTTCTCTCCCAATCTCAAACCTGATTTCTTGTACCCCATAGTATATAACATAGAATCATAGAATTCTTTAGGTTGGAAAAGATCGTTAAGATCATCAAGTCCAATCATTAACCCAGCACTGCCAAGTCCACCACTAAACCATGTCCCTCAGCACCATATCTACATGGCTGTTAGATCCCTCAAGGGATAGAGATTCCATCACTGCCCTGGGCAGCCTGGGACAGCCCTTGACAACCCTTTCTGGGAAGACATTCTTCCTAATGTCCAACTGGAACCTCTCCTGGTGCAACTTCAGCCCACTTCCTCTTGTCCTGTCATTTGTTCCCTGGGAGAAGAGCCCAACCTGGCTCCAAGCACCTTTCAGGGAGTTGTCGAGAGCAATGAGGTCTCCCCTGAGCTTCTTTCTCTTCAGGCTAAACAATTCCAGATCTCTCAGCCGCTCCTCACAAGACTTGTGCTCTAGACCTTTCACCAGCTTCATTGCTCTCCTTTGGAAGTGTTCCAGCCCCTATATGTTTGGGTTTTTTTTCAGCCAGGAAAATTCACTGCTGTGTGCACACATGCAGAAATACAGCAGAGGTATTTTGCCAAAAACAAAGCAAAAAGAAATCCAAGACAAAACACACAAGATAATTACATCCTGGGATACCCTAGTCTGACTGCGACTTCAATTTGGGAATGAATTATTGGTGTATCCCCAGGTACGTGGCTACCATACCACAATCCAAATGGAATAGCAGATCTTCAAAACTGCAGCACAACTGGGATTACTGCTGATGAATTTTAAAGCACATGGGGCTGGAGCACTTGGAGTGCCTGGTAGAAGCTAGGGATTAACCCCATTTTTAAAATGTACATGTGTTTCCGTACGCATGTTTTCAAGCAGATATCCGACCTTTCCGCTTGAGTAGGGCTTTTGTGACCAGAACTGCATTCCAGGAGCAAACACCAAATACCCTCACTGGAACCACATCCTCACCCAGCTCAACGATGGCCAGAGGCATGCTGTTTGCCAGCCAGAAGTGGTTTCCCTGATGCACCTTATGAAACAATCAGCTGTTCCCTCCTAGTCAGGACAAGAGAAACCACAAACACCTTTCTTGGCAGGGATACAAATGAAATTCTTTCCCGTGCAGCCATAGGAAGGAGGAATAGTGAACTGAAAGGTCTACTTTCTTTGGATACAAGCAGATTCCCAGAGCAAGGTATTTAACCTGGAGTGCTGAGCCTAAATTGAGGGTGATTGAAAGCTGATGTCATTGGTGAGGTTCTGGGAGCCTTCTCTAAAAGACCTGAAGGATTCAATTCTAGGTCCCACTGAAAAATAGTAACATCACAACTACAGTAGTTTAAGTTGTTCAGTCCACATATTGACTTGGAAAAAAAACCCAAACAAAACCAAGAACAAAGTAAAAAGGTAATCATTAATTATTTTTCTTTTTCTGTCCCAGAAATAAAAAAATCAAGGCATTTTTATACCGACACTGCAACATTTTGTTTGGCTTTTTTGAAGAACTCTGTCACGTTTCATAGGAGCACTGCTATGGAAGCAAAGAGACAATCATGTACCTTTTGTAGAAAAAGCACAGAAAGGTAGATCTTCCCTTCACTAAGCAAATACAATGCTCACCCTCGCCGTGGGAGACCCAGGATTAGTCATCACTTCTGCCAAATTAGTTTAGACTCTTCCTACCATAAACGATAATGGCGTATGAAGTGCTGGGGCCTGGGCTGTGGGCCCCAAGTTGGAGTTGACCTGTGAATGAGTCACAATCTAGCAGAATGTTTTGTTTTTCTTATTGGCTTCATGTTCCAGAGGCGGAACCTGGCCCACCTGTGTCTCTGTGGCTCCGCCCTCACCCAGGTGGTCATGGTTGGGGTGGTGGGTGAGGCCAGGGTTATATTAACCAGGAGCCAATCACTTGGAGGAGCTTCCTGTTGGGTGTGGCTTCTGTTGGCATTGGTTGCATCTTGCTGAGCTCTCTCTCTGGTGCCCTTCCTTGTGAGGGGCCACTGAGGAGCCATCTCTGTCTATTGTGTTCAGGAGATAATGCTGCCACTACAGTGGGCAGCGGAGCTCCTGAGCCTACAGGAGGCTATGGCAGGATTGTTTGAAAGAAGACTTCTGAGGGGATGTTGCTACATTCAGCATTAGCCTGTGCAATCAGGCAACTGATGGCAGCACAAAGTGATGATGGCTGAACCAGCACAAGTGTACCATCTACTCCTGTGACAGAAGAGTGCCAAAGCACCGTGTCTGGTAAGCTTCAACCCTTTCCCACTGTGAGCTTGCTTCTACATTGCGACTCCACTTTCAGGCTTGTAGCCCAAGTAGGGTCATGGCCCAGCTATGGATACCATGGCCCAACCCTATTTTGGCGGACTGTGCACTTAATCTTCTTGGAACTATTTGGGCAGAGAGGGATTGGTTCTCCCATGGGTTAGGTTTTTGTAAGGATTACCCAAATCAAGTCACAGAGAGACATAGACTAAAGACATTCCACTTCTTAAAAGAGTGGCTTAACTCTAGTGTGCTTGTGGGGTTTTTTAAGAATTGTGCTACAAGCTCTCTTCTCTACTGCGTCTCCACCCCTAAAATAGGAAAAAATAAGAGGAAGAGAGATATAAAGAATGGAAGTGACTGTTTCTTATTCCAGACAGTACTTACCCTGTGAAGAGATGACTGACTAGTAGTTTACTTCAGCACATCTTCAAATAATTTATACAAAGTGCCAGAGGGGCACATATATTCGGACATAGATGTAGGACTGTAGGACCAAGGATCCAGCAGGACAGTGGTGTCTTTCTTCACATCAAGGCTGTGCTGACAAATGGTGTTTCTACAGCCTGAATAATTGATGTAATATATGTAAATCACACCTTCATCAGGTCAAAGAATTCAAGGCTATCTGCACCACAGTCTGCAGAAATTAGTTGATGTGTTTATCCATAAGAAGTAGTTAAATTAGTGAACTGTCTTCCTTGATTACCTCTAAGCCCTTAAACTGGGCTGCATGAAGGAAATTACCCTTTCAGGCATTTTTCTCAATAGTTTAGAGTTCTCATAAATTGTTTCACATAAAACCCCTATGCTGGAAAGTCTTTCTTACCAGATTTTTTTTTTTTCCCCTCTCTAAAAAACTATTTTCTCTTTTTCTCAGCATATTTTAGGCAGGCTTGTAATGCTACTGGCAAGTTTCCAAGTGCTTAATTTGGAACATGATACCTTTCATTTAAAAAAAAAAAGGAAAGTCTAACTGAAAGATCAGAAGAGTTTATGCTGAAGCTGCAGTGAGTTGCTCAAGGGAGAGTTGAACTCTGGTGAACAACTCCCCAAGGGCTGGCTGGGAAAAGCAATTGAATTCATTCTTGTTCACCTTTTAGATAGGGGATAAAATTGCAAGGCTGAGTGGAGAAGCCATCGAACAGCTGTTTGCTGGAGGACATCAGCAATTCAAGCCACCTCAGGACCTATGGATAATGATGCTGTCTCTGCTCCTTGTTAGGTCACAGTATGGAAAGGGGGCATGAAGGCTAAGAGACACCAGCCAGAAAAGAGTAAAGAGACTTCAAACCACACCGGACTCTTTCCTTTGGGCATCTGTTGGCCCTTGACAACAACCTCCATCCTCTGAAGAGTTGTCATTGTAGTAGAATCACCAGCTAAGGAAGCGGATTCAGTTGTATGAGGCAAAATGGATACATAAAGAAGTTTGTGTAATTCATCAAGTTTCTATGTCAGTGCAAGGATTTTTTTTTTAAACATTCTTTCTCAATTTCTTGTTTCCCCATAAGGCAAAGCTTTAGGTCTCCATTTCACTCTATAACTTTCCCTCTTTCTCACTATACTTCCAAGTTTTGTTTCACTGGAAATCCTAGTTACAGAAATTCTTACTCCTCTTGGGTGTATGAGATTAATTGTGCATGTGCAGTCAGAGTTTGGACACAGAAATACAACATCCCTCTCAAGTAAGGTGTTGGGGTTGAACAATAAGACAATGAGCTGGGGGTTTTTGCTCTTCCCTTCACAGCTGCTGAGGGGAAAGCAATGGTGTCAGACCAACCTGCAGCCTTCCCAGTGGGCATTCTTGGAAGACCTGGGTGAACCCTTGCTTGTGATATTCCCCGTTGTATGTGCTGTCAACCCACCACTTCTGTTATTTGCTATTTATTTATATTTTCAGACAGCTAAAGAACTTACTGGGGAGAAGGCTGATCCCCAAACTGGGTCCTGAATGAAGGATAAAGCAGAGGAGCGTTGATGAACAGGAACAGTTGAAACTAGGTGATCTTTAACGTACCTTCCAACCCAAGCCATTCTATGATTCTATAAAACCTTGCATTACCTTGAGGAGTTCTTGGTAACTAGAGACATATTAACACAAATTAGACAATATTAAAAAAGTCTTTTATCTGCACATCTCCCTCTACTCAGTGAGCACAAACTGTTTTGCAGTAAGTGTTAATTGTACCTTAAAACAGTTTGGTGATCCTACAAGCATTATCAAAACCCCTTTTCTTAAAGACCTATGTAGAAAAATAAATTGTACACCCAATCTACGGTTTGGTTAAAGGAAGCCAGAGCTGCATCTTCCTGTCATCACTGATGGACTTAAGTACTATAAGATCTCAATTTTTCAGCTTAGTACTAGGTGCAATGTTGTTAAATAAAAAATTACAATTAAATAGGTTGAGGTTCCTGTTCCTGAAAGGAGATTCCCTTATGGTCAGTGGATATCTAGTTAGTGAACTTTGAGGGAAATGAATTGCACTGTGAGCTGGATGTCTAAAACTTTTTTTAATTCCTAAAGGTGCCACTTTCTCTGTATCAATACTAAAAGGAAGACTGAGGAAATTTTTTCAATTAAAAAAGCCTGCAATGTAGGTACCTGAAGCTAGGTGAGACAAAATCCATCCCCTGTGCCTGAGCTTTCAGACAGGACATTGCTCCAGGGAATACAGTGATGTCCTGACCATGTTTTGCCAAGTTAAGAAATAGAACTGAGTCATTCCTGAGATTTCATTTTTATGTTAGGCCCAGGAATAGTGATTTATTCTCCTTAGAGGTCCTTGTTCATTATTTCTTAGGATATTTCCTATATGCCTGGACCCTTCCTGGTGATATGGTCATGTGAAAGTCCTGGCAATCACTGCAACTACAGCACATTTTGCTCTGTCCCAGGGGACCAAAACATCCTGTTTAGCTGTTGAGCTGTTACTTCAACACCTCTGAAGGATCTTTAGACCAGGGTGGAGTGATTTCAATACAGCCTAAGAAGCACATCTTGCTCCATCTGTTTATGTTGATCTATTCTATAGGAGGGCGAGATTCAGCTCCTACAAATACTTGTCCTCAAGTATGTTTGTGTTTCATCAGGTCCCAGAAATTCTCCATAATGCATCAACCTCTTTTCACTCAGCAAAAGTCTCTGGTCGCTCATCCCTACAATTTGTGTTATGATACAATTTCTGCTCCTATAGGCACACAGTGTAAGTTTTGATGTTTTGAAGAGCTCATCTTCTTTTAGCATGTGGAGACAAAGAAGCTGAGATCCATCTCACTTCATGTCAGACACCTACAATATATATCTCACCAGCTGACCTAGTGATCACAAGCTCTCATGAACAATGAGAGAAATGGTCATCTTTGGGCCTATTTAATGGGAGATATCTACTTTAGGAGGAGGTATGTGAGCCTGAGTTTCACCTCATTAGGGGCATACTTCAGTTGTCTACACACACCCTGCCCTTGAGCATCCTTCCTTCTTGTTGTCACTCTAGGAGCCTGAAGGTCTCCTCTGTCCTATCCACCAACTCCTTTTGTGTGTCTTGGACACTCTAGAGCATCCCAATTAGGCATATAGATTCCTGTGTGTGAACAGCTGCTTTTTAACCCAGGTTTCTACTCAGATACAGATGTCTTCAATTGTTTGAATGAATATGAGCCTGACTGAATGGGGAAGAATGTTCCAAGAAGTGCTTCGTTCTTTACAGTAATGAAATAGGAAGAAACAGGTTCAGTTGGTATCCACATGGAGTTGATAGTCCAAGCCACCACTAGATAGCAAGATGCTGGTGTGAAAAATGACCAGATAACAAGTTGCTTTGACTAACCTAATTTCAGAATTACTCCACTTTCTAGTCCCTGACCTTGTAGTCTTTATTTTTTTTTCAACACCAGGGAACACAGACTAGCTCCTTGAAGAATATATTGTTTAAAAAATATTTTCAGAGGAAATCATATTTATAACATATTGTGTCTTTCCCAGCCCCCCAAAGTAACCATACACAGTTGTCTCTTTTAGCTTACCCAGAAATGTTCATTTTTACCAAATGTTTTTATTGATCATGTTTGGGAAGATGATCAACACAAGAGGAAATAACTTCCAGGTAAAATGTTTTTTAAGTTATTGATAACTGCTATTTGTGCCCTGTAATGTAATTCTGAAACCACAAGAGTGTTTGATAAATTGAAAGAAAAGTAATACTGCTTTGCCATTCATGAATGAAACTGAGGTAGAATTTACACTGATTAATCTATTATTTCTTGTTTAATTTTCTGTGTCTAAATAAGAGTGGAAGGATCTGAGGTCAGCAGAGATCCAGTCAATAAAATAAGATTTTTCTACTTAGTACACTGGCAACTGGTCAACTTGGTCAGCTGAACAATTCCAGATTTCACAAACTGTGCCTAGGACTTGATACAGCTGCTTTAAAATAAGCATTTCATGGCATTATAGCTATGGTCTCATCATGATATGGATATCCTGATCCAGAAGGGAATGAGTCTCCTCTGTACCCTCTTTCATACTTCAGATGAAATGGCTTTAGATGTTCATGTTAAGGTAACCAAATGAGGTCCTAAATCTCTTAAATCTCTCAGACAAAACTGGATATAGGAACTAATTTAGGTGTCTAGGTGTGGGAGATGAAACCTACCCTGAGAATTGAATGTAAAGTATCTGAGGTCAGTACTTAAACTTTGCATGCTTTGGGACTGACCCTGGGAGAGCATTTCTCATTCGTGTACCCTGACTACCTCTTGCACTCCATATAGGTACATTTCTTCAGGCTTTTGCAGCTAGTGTCCACACTTGCCTTGAATTTTTTAGCTAAATTTTGGGTTTTCTTCATCTTTTGCAGCACATTTTCCATTTTATCCATCTTGTTAGACAATAAATTCTAATAATAATGACACTTAAAAATACTATTACCTGTCAAAATTCTATGAAGGTCAAGTCCTAGCAAAATCAAGTCTACTAGCCATGGCTCCTACAGGATAATGGACCTGCAGCTGATCTGCAGTCCTTTGAACTTCAGCCTCCATCTGACCTTCTGATTGCCTGAGAGGTCTTGGGCTCCTTAGTGTCAATATTTTCAGTTGTTTGGACGGAGCGCTTTCTTTGCTCATATGAAATTATTGCTGTTCACTAGGTCTTTCAATATCTTCCTCTCCCCCTGCCACCAAAAAAAAAAAGCTTCAGACCCTAAGGCAATTAAATCTTTCAACATATGTGTTTGTTTCCCTCTCCCCTCCCAAAATATGAAATTAGTTTTCCCAACATGCCAAAAGCACTTAGGGACATTCTGTATACCATTATTTAAGATCTATATAAAGCACCTATTGTAAAAAACATCTGTGTCACTATACACAGTTGAACAATAATTAGAATAATCATAGCTTGGTCACATGGAGGTTTAAGCCATTATTACACACACAAGAACCAGAGGGGAAAAATAGCCAGGCCAAAATAAACAGATAAATAAAAATGTAGATTTAACGAGGCAGGGAAAGCTGACACTGTGAAGGAGAGGGGAAAAAGCTGCCTGGGAAGTTTTCCACCATGTACCTGAAAGGACCACATATTACCATAGGATCTCACAATCAAGTCTTTCATAAATTTACCTTACCACACAGTGCAGGTCAAGGAAGCTGTCACCCATCATTGTTTAGGAAGGAAAGAATTTGTTCGGTGAGGTTGTAGGGGCTACCTTCAAACTACAGGTACATGGATCAGTTGTAGGGACAATAGTGTTGTTTAAATTCAAAAAAGCAATGCAAAATTCTAAACACTTACTGTTAATGGCTGGCAAACTATTTCTCCTTTAAAGATAATGGACTGAAACAGCCGTGGAGCTGATGAAGTTGCCAGAGTCTCTCCTTCCACCTGGAATACACCACACCCCCTTCACTACCTGTATTAGTTTGGAAACAGGGCTTCAGTCCTGGCGACCCTTGTACTTTGACTGTGATGAAGCCGTCTTTTGGGGGAGCTGGCTGGAAGTGTTTATGGTGTTACCAGATTGCCCCAACAGAGTAAAAAATGTGGCAGATGCCTCCTTGTTGGCTCCCGGTGGGATGCAGGTAATAAGGATGTTGTGAGGGAGGGGGTAATGTAAAGAAATAACAGGCGCTTATGCCTGTACTCATCACCTCCAAGTAGCCATAGGATGTCTCACTGACTAAGGGCTGGCCTCCAATCTGGTCTTAAATCCACTAATATGTTGGTGGAATAGAAACAGTAGAAATAAAATCTTCAACATCCATCTGTATTGTTTGATTGAAATCATAGAATCGTTTTGGTTGGAAGAGACCTTTAAGATCATCAAGTTCAAGCGATAACCCAGCATTGCCAGGGCACCACTAAACTATGTTCCCTAATGCTATGGGATGTACGTGTGCCTACATCTATAGCTATAACCATATGTGTATCTGTATCCTTATGCTGTGGGTTGAGGGCTGGGAGGAAGCACATAAGGAAGTCTGGGATGACAACCTGGAATGCAAAACCACCTTTGCAGAGATCCAGGAGCATGGACTGAAGCGGCGAACTAGGAAGATAATGAACCTCTCAATTTACTCACATTGAGAAATCCATTTCTCCATGCCTCAGAGGAAAGAAACATTGAGGTTTTCCTACACTTGAGGTTCCTCTATCTGAGTATGAGACTTCTTGGTGCTAGAAAAGATGAGAGCAACCTTACAGGTGCTACCACCAGTCCTTAGGAAAAGGAAATAAAACCCTGGGAATTTCTCTGGAGTGGGAATGTAGGCAAAGCCAACCATGCAGCCTCCATATGTCTAGCAGCAGCAAACAGAAGGTTGTGGGAGGTAGAAGAGATGAGAACATAATTTCCCCATGTACTTCATCCTGTCTACTTTACGTTAAAGAGAGATTAATGTTGAGAGGCTAGTCACTGATACTATAAATTGAAACCATCTTCACCAAGGAAGATGATTTTTTTGTGGACTTTTTTACATTGCAGTGCTATTTACACTCAAGCAAAAGATGGGCAAAGTCCTGTGATCTAAACATACCTATTCTAGAGTAAATGAGCTGTGACCTCACATGGCATCCTATGCTTCAAGGGAATCTGTACAATTTTGCCAGGAGATAAATGTGGCCACTGAATTGTGAGCAGCTTGGTGTTGCCTACACAAATAAATACACCACAGAGGAGCCAAACTTATGTTCGCATTGAGCTTCCCCATTAACTTCATCGTGTAGCTTTTGCCTGACACATCAAATTCACACAGACTTAGTGAGACAATTAGGCCCTTGAGATTCACTTCAGAGATGTGTTATAACTTTTTCCAGAGGGGGAGGAGAAGCACGTAATTACTTCAATAGAACTAATACAGATTCAATAAGCAAAACGCTGACAATTACTTAACCACAGAATCTGGAGAAGTTAGCAAAAAAGACACCAGCAATTATTCAATCATGATGTCTGGAGGAGCTACCTATTAGGATATCGACAATTATTTAACCACATCATCTGGAGAATCCAGTGAATTTGAGCTCTTTTGAGTATATAAACACAGCTTCTAGAGATCTGGTAATAAAAAAGGACACAGTAACGGTTGTTTAATCACAGTGTTTGGAATATCAATGCAACTGGTGAAATGGCTTCAGGATTTGGAGAAGTGAGGAGGAAATACCATCCCCCAGATCTCCCTGGAGCATCTATACTTTAACATACAACCAATCCTGAGGACTCCATTCTCCATGGAGTTACTGGCAGAATTTTTGCCCTGTCTACAAAAAGAGGGGTTTTTGTTTGAGGCACATGTAAAAGAAGTGAATAAACATGGTTTTTAGGATTTTTCACATATCATAAAGCCCCAGGTAAGCCTCTGAAAATTGTCTTTTCTGTTTTACTATCTGTGCATTGTGTATAAAAGTACAGGAGAAGGGTATTGCGGTTGCTTTATTGATCTAGTTGCTAACCTGGGACTTCAAAGACACAGGATCAATCCCCTGCTTTATGAGGTTGTTTCTGGGTCATTTTGGCCAAATCACACCAACTGTCCTGCCCTCTAGATCAAGATACTAAATAGCACGAGAGATGTGAAATGCACTGCAATGGAAATCTGAGAGATATCCAAGACACTTTGATTGGAAGATGGCAGTTGACCAAGATAAAATGGCTCCTGAAATGGAATTAAAATTGCATCAGCAATACTTTGGGAAGAATAATATTAAAAATTGCCAAAACATGGGAAAGATTTCCACTAGGAACTTATCTTTATTTCAGTGGAAGGAGGTCTTCAGTTTATATGGCTTCTGTATCAGAGCCAGGCTTAAATCTCCAGCAAAAGGGTGTAAATATGAGCAAATGAGCATCCTGAGCCAGATGTGCTGGCTTGCACTTATTAAATATGAAGAGTTCTGTATATTGTGTGGAGAAAAAAGTAACAGAGAGTGCGGATTAAATATCCTGGCTTCCTTCGAGAGCTGCTGGGAAATGAAGGCAAAGAGTTTAAAGCAAGAGAGTTTTAACTCATAAATGCTTAAGTCACCAAAACACATTTCAGGCTGCAACTGTATTTGGAGGTTTTTCAAATCCCCTTACTGGAAATGGATGGGATGGGATGGGATGGGATGGGATGGGATGGGATGGGATGGAGGTACCACGGGCTATGCCCTGGTTGCGCCCATGAGTTCAGCAAGCTTCTCATCCAAAAGCTCCTGTGAAATTTGTGATAGTGGTGACCCTCAACCATAGATCCTGATCCATCAAATGCCTTTATAACTGATTGATTCCTGCAAAAATGGCTCTCAGGGAAAGACTGCTGATGTACTTCCTTGCACACCTTACACTTCCGCCCTCCATTAGCACTGTGCTCAGGGCAATGCACAACATGAGCGCTGAGGGATTCTTTCCTCCTCTGCCTGTGGGGATATGAAACCCACATCTATAATCTTAGCGTCATATTTTTCTACACAAAAGATGGCCCTTCTACTCCTTAAAATTAATAGAGAAGTTTAAAATCAACAAGTTAATGTTCAATATTTTCAACAAGAAAGGCTGACCATCTTCCCAACCTCCGTGACCTTCAGTTACAGAAACCTTCTGTGAAGTGAAGTAGTCCTTCAAGCCCATAGACTTTCTAATTTCCTGAAGAGTGTTTCAGCTTTTGCTCTATTTCGTGTAGGAAAGGAAGACTTGCTCTTTGAAAGGCAGGCAGGGCCCCACCTGCATGTCATGAGCTAGGAGACAGTTCATTGCTGAGATACTTTACTTACATAAATAGGTACTTAAGTCCTTGGAGGACAGCGTGAAAGTCTATTTCCTCTCTATTTTCTACTCTTTGCTGGTTTTATAACTCTTCTGATAATCCTACTCCAAGTTTACTTGGAGTCCTGCTGACCTTCCCTGGCCAGCACCAGTACGAGAGTAATAATAGTGTCATGCTAATAGGAGATAGCAGTCTGGGAACCAGCCATGGTGAAAGCTCAGCAGGACTTTCACTAAAGCAAAAAGGAGCCATACATAAAGAGACACTGTTTCCTTTGCACGCCAAGAGATCCTTCCTCTCTGGCTCCACCACCACCACTTCGACAGTTCACCAGCAAAGAAGCAGAGTGAGCTCTGCAGACAGCACAGGATTTGCTTCGTTACTGTTTGACTCTGTCCTTCTCTTTCCCCCATCCTTCCTTTTAATCAGATTGTTGTCTTCTCTGGCTCACCACACACAAAGATGGTTTCCCCCAGCGATGAGCGCACTGCTTTATTCCCTCCCTCCTCTCTCTGCCACTTAGCACAGTGCTTCTCTGTCAGATGCTATTGCTCCCAGATTAAAACAATATATGACAAAATGATACCCGCTGACTATTGACACTGGCAATTATAGAAGAATTAAACAGGCTGTGTGTTTTGGATCAGCTTCAAAGCCTTGTGGGATTCCCACACATGCTCCAAAAGCTGTGGGGTCTTTTTTAGTTCTCAGACATATGGCCACTTCCAAGCTTGCTATTTCCTATTAACATGAAACTATTATTACCCACTTACTAAACGCTTCCTGTCGCTATCCAGCCAGGAAAGAGACCGTCCAAGATAACAGCATCAGAAACCCCAAGAAAGGGGGCTGGCAGATGGCTCTGTTTCCTAAGGAGCCGTGTCCAGCAAGATTTATCTGACTTTCCATTCCCCTGCTGGTGGGTGTGGTTGAAGGGGTGATGTAATTTCTATCAGCGCCGGCTGTTGATCTAAGCATCTGTCATAACAAGTGTGTGAGCTTCATGCGCCGGCCCAAGGTACTACACATGCCACAGGAAAAGTCCCTACACGTTAATAGGCAAGTCTTAAACGTGCCACAACCCTCAGGCTCCCTCTTGGCTCTTGCTTCGTGAATTGTTTTGCAGTGCTAAGTCTGAGTGCTCTTAGACCACTTCATCGGTGCCGATGGAGAAAAAAAAGCTTCTAAGAATTGTCTTTCCAATAACTGTTTAAGATGTGAAGGGTTACAGAGGTTATTTTTATGTGATGTGCCTCACTTCAGCTGTTTAATATCTCAGGAATGTTTTAACGAACAGTGTAAAAGGTGAGAAAAAAATATATTATCTTTTTTTAACAAACAGTGTAAAAGGTGAGAAAAAAATTTATTATCTTTTTTAAACAGAGACTAACCTGAAGTCTGGATTTTCTGTTGTGTTCATATTCTCAGCTCTTGTGAAACCAGTATATGAGGACAATTAAGGATGAAGATCTCAACGAGAGCATTTTGAAGTCGAAAACCCTTTGTGTTTTTATATTTTTGTACAGAAACTAACAGATATTAACCATTTGAATGTCCTTCTAATGAAGAGGGGGCATTTAGATGCCTGCCTTTAGAAAATCTGGTCCTAAGGGATTTGCTTAAGAACATAGTGAAACCATATGACAAAAACAGGTCATGAAGATGATCCTCCAGCATTTTCCCACAAAGGAGCTTCGTGCCTTGAAATCGATGGAAAAGATAGAGAGAAAAAAAAAAAGTGGGGAAAAAAAGAAAAAGATTTTGAGTTCAGGAAGAGCCAGGCGAGAGCTACACATCAGGGGTGCCAATATGAGCTTGGAGGATGAACTGCCATGGCTTTGATTCAGGCCTCTCATTATGGTTTCAGTGGTCTACTGACCAAGGGCTGCTTGTGGCTGGGCTCCTCAGAGCACATTGTCCCAGCCCTTCCTGAACCTCACAGCAGGGTTGGATCACCCCCAGTGCTCCCCACCTGGGCAAGCAGCCAGAGCTGACCCAAAAACCATGACTTTGCCCTCAGTGACTCCAAGCACATCCCTGCTCAGTTGTCAAGAGCCTCCCTCAAAGAGCAGGCTGAGACAATAAGGTCAACACAGTGGCGCAGCTGCCACCAGCCCTTCTGTTATTCTGTACTTCTATTCTTGGTCTCGTCTTCCCCCACATGGTGTATGGGGATTAACCTGGATGCTGTCCATGGAGCTCCAAAGCACTTTGTTTAGCAAACCTCTCTCAGGTCACAGTGCCTTGGTGGTACAAATAAAATACAGCCTGCTGATGTGGGGAGCAAGAGAGAAGACAGAAATGTCATCAAGGCAGTGTCCGTACGGTGGGTTAAAGCAGTGGACAAAATGATCTGTTCAATATCTCAGGCTCCATGTGGACGTGCAGGCTGTTCCTGAGGTTAACCAGTAGATACCTGACATAACCCTGTTATTACTGCTTCTATCAGCCCTGCAAAGGGCTTGGGGGTGCTGGGGGTGAGGAGCTGGAGCTGAGCCGGGCCCGTGCACTCTCAGCCAGCAGCCAATGTCCTCCTGGGCTGCATCCCCAGCAGCGTGGGCAGCAGGGCAGGGAGGGGATCCTGCCCCTCTGC
>JAVSBS010003089.1:0-68333 GCA_033124195.1 Coracias cyanogaster
GGTCTTAATCATCATGATTTTCTGGTACCTAAATGTAACTTGAGATGGAAGTTCTTAATTCTCACTTAAGGCATAGTGATCTCACAGTTGCAACACTGGACAGGATTGCAGGGTGTTGCGGGTTACCCCAGCAGCAGCTAAGTGACACCCAGCTGCTCACTCACTTCCACCTCCTCCCAGTGGGCTGGGGGAAAAGGAAAGCAAGAGTAACAGCATGACAGAAATAGTGTAATAAGTGAAGGAGAAATGGAAGAAGAGAGAAAGAAAACGAAACAAGTGATGCAAAGGCAATCAGTCTCTATCTTCCATGAGTATGCTCAGCCAGCTCCAGAGCGAAAACATGGCTATCCTCCCCGGACCCTCTCCTCTTCTTTTTATTACTTCTCTGGTTTCTTTTTTAATTTATACTGATGTCAGAGGAACAAAGTAGAACTTTTACCATTTTAGAGCACTAATTCATTACAAAATTACACTCAAGGTAAGGTGGCAGTCCTTGAATTGTATGCTGGGAAATAGAAACTAGGGAATTCATTTGAGGAATGTGGACTGCTTTCCAATTCATGTATCACTTCTTTAAGCAGTCTAGAAAATGAAGCTGAAGCAGAAGCCAGTTACTTTTTTTTAGAATGAATTTGCTAAAGATTTCATTGTTGAATGCAACAAAATAGAGCAAAATTTCCTTCTGTTTCCTCTTGTGCCTCTGAACTCTCTTTTCCTTACTAGCATTAGTAGTGCTTAATGATGAAGCCAGGATATTCACGCTGGTGTCAGGTGGTCATTTCCTTTTAATTTAGGTTCCAGATATTGGACCTGGTTGCTTTGTAGTAATTATTAGTTGCTTTTGCTTCTCCAGCTAAAGGCAATTTTAGTACCCGTTACAGGAAAGATTTTTAAACCAGGTAATTAGCTATTTACCAGTAACTGTTGCAGTACAATAAGAAAAACTGTGCTGCTTGATGCATTTTCTCTCTAATCTGTAGTATAGATTCTCTGCTGTGTTAATTGGCCTAGTTTGGTGGAAGCCAGATTAAGTGGCCATTTGTATACCTGAGGATCTGGCCTATCCTTTTTTCCCCTTTTACCAATCAACATTATTACCTTCTTTCATGCTTTCTTTGGATCCACTTTTTCTTTTATGCTGTCCACTTTTATGAACTTTAACCACAAAGAGTAACTATTCTAAATATTATTTTTAAAGATGTATATTTATGTGCACACACCTGAAATAGCTTTTGTTAGGGAATATCAGCTTTGAAAAACAAAGTCTTTAAAAGGTCAGAGATGTAGTAATTAAACTTCCATGCATAAATTTTGTCTCCCCACTTGAGCTGTCTGGAACCTGTTCTTTCAGAGCACTTGACATGTTGATAGCCTTTGCATTTTAATCCAGTTTCGCTTTATCTTATTCAACACCTAGTTCTGTCTAATGTAATTTTTATATTAGAAACAGAGACAAAGTGCAGCTCGGAAAAGTTTGATGTCCAACTTGGAGAGCATCATATAGGAAATCCTTTTTAAAGGGAAGATGATGATCCAATTCTTGGAGCTAAACCTATATACCTTACACATAACACAATCCCTTTGTTAACTCTCTTGTTACATACTTTCCAGATTCTGGGGGGAAAAAAAAAAAAAGTTGTTGCTAATGTCCATGTTAACTTATAACTACAATGCGTTTATGTAGCATCAGCTCTCAGAACCAGTAAAAGAGCCTCTCCTACTTTGGCTCCTTCTGCAGAGTTTTATACTCCTGCCCTTTGGACTATTTGAGTCTTAATCCCCAATTTCTAGAATTTTTGCACTCTGCCTTCCTGACCTCACTATCAGTGGAACTTTGTTCTGAGCACAACAGTATGTGCTGTCTTTCAAACAGCAGCACAAGTAGGAAATGTAAAAATTCACATTCAAGTTCCACAGCGCAAGCCCTGGTCCTGCACAACGAGTCTGTGACCCCAGATCTCAAGTTCTGGCATGGCTTCTTGAATCCCCTTCCTCTGCAGCTGACCCAGTGCACTTACTGGAACCCTGCAGAGTAACCTGAATTCTAGTGAGTTGTTGTACCTATGGTACAGTGGCAGTGAGAGGCTGGGTATCACTCTAAATACACCATGCCGTTTGGGTAGGCTAAATATGCACAGATGTAAGAATTTATTCATACTCTAATTTAAAAGTTAACTCCCTAATAGTTATTATTATTCTAGTTGCAACGCTATTAACATTTTTAGTCCAAAGAATCCAGATCGCTAATTCTCAATAATATTGCAAACTTTCTAGCACCTACCCTTTTTCAGATGTCCCACTAACCCTTTCAGTATCACTCTGGATACTATTGTGGATGGTTCTAGCTTTCCTTAAGAAGGTGGGAGGGAGGTTATGGTGAGTCAGCAGCAGCATTTTTTTATTCTTTTCCAAGCAGAGTATAATGTTGGTATCAGGAGGTTTCTTCCTTTTCTGAAAGGTAGCTGAGTATAGGTAATAGAAAAGTTATTACATTCTTATACTGGGTTATTAGTTGTTTAGTACACTATGGGTACTTATCAGTCTATTCTTAGAGACGTGCAGTAATTACCTAGCATTTGGGATGTACATTTTACTGATCGAGTTTCCTAAAAAAGAGTTTATTAAAACAGCAATGCTTTTCTTCTGAGGATTATTTTCTTAGTAATTTTTGGCCTGATCCAAACTATGCTTAAATGCTCTAAAAAGAGGGGAGGAAAATTAAAAATGCATACAGTGGAAGGAAAAAAAAAAATCAGATGGTGTTGTGAATAGTATACATATATCACATCAAATCCATCAGTTTGCTTGATTCCATGCTTTATTTCCACCATCATTACCATATTCCTGATGCGACAAAAAGATACAGTTAATACTCCTCCCTAATTTCTTCTCTGCAAAGAAATTCCACCCCCTGAACTCCATCAATATGTACAGTGTTTCTTTCTCACAGTGTCATTTAGTGTGATGAGAGGGGCATGCTGGCAAGAGCAGATGAGATGATATTAGTGTCATTACTAATTGAGCTCTAACAGGTGTTTGCTAACACAGAAGGAAACACAGCACGGCAGCCAAGGCTTTCCTATTAAAACTTACAATGCCTAGTAGCGTGCATATAAAATTGCAACGCAACCAGGAAGGTATTATATAGCTTTTGTGTTACATTTGCATCCTTTAATAAAAATGTATTGGGTATTAGTTCTGTCAGTTTACAAGAGAACAATTTTATATTACAGAAAGATCAGTTAAATATTATTTTACTAACTTCATAAAGTGAGAATATTAAATAACCATTTACCATGATCATGGACTGTAGTGTTCGCGTATTTTAATTGATTTGCATGTTGTTAGCTTGTTCTAGCTGGAAAATATCAGTTCAGGGAGGGTTCAGGAAAATCAGTGATTTCAGTTGCTCTTCTCTTGTGCTCTCCTGACTGAATCAACAATGTTGTGCTGGTAATGAAAAATGAATGCCTACGATTTAGAAAATCTTATACAATAAACAGGAATAGCAAATAATTACATACTGAAATGTGTCCATTCTGTCAAGGTACATGTGTCTCACTGGTAACAGTTCAAGGCAGATTCTGTCGTTTACAACCTTCCATGAGAAAAAAGAAACTAGAAGAGCTAATGCTTTTGATCTTGTAAATTCATCCCAGTTTCATCAATCTTCAGGACTTTTGCTTTTGGATGTTTTCATGGGTAAGGACATTCACTATTGTAATTCTCATAAATGAGACCCTCTGGGACTATTTTTATTGATTAGACATATGATCCTGCTATTCATAGCCAAACATATCGCACAATAATGTGTGATGCAATATTTGTTTGGACTTTATTTAATGATATAACTTACTGGGTGATTGAAGGATTAGTAGACTGTGGACTAGACCTGAATGAGCATAAAGTTGTCCTGTATGTGATTTTTGGAAAAGAAAAATAATAATAATGAATAAATAAAGTATAACTGAAGTTGCAGTAAGCTTAGAAAATCACTAGCTAAAATCTGATGTCTAAGGGAAAAGGGATTCTGGAGGGGTTGACAGTTACTTAGGAGGAAATATTAAGACTAAAAGCAAAAGCTATCCTAAAACAAAGAAGTCGTGGCAAGATTAGTGAAGCACCAAGTTGGCTAAAGAATGAATTCCTGAATGACTTGATCGTGAAAAATGAGTCTATATAAAAAAGAGTCAAAGTACTAAGAGTGTAAATATAAGATTGCACTGAAAACTAAGTGAAACATCAAGAGACCTGATACAGCTAGCAAGGCAGAGAGAGAATAAAAGGAAGGATTCTCTAAGTGCATTAGTAGGAAGAGAAAAATGAAGGAAAGAGCTGGTCTGTTTCTCAGATGAGAAGGAGAATAAGTCATAGCTGATGTTTTTAGAAGGTCAGAACGTTAATATCTTTTTTTGCATCAGTCTTAACTAAAAAGCTCTGCTGTGATAATTTTACAGCAACTCACATCAGGGGCAAAAGAAAAAGAACTTTGATAATATAGGGAAAGATCAGAACAGAGACTTCCTTCTAAATCAGATGCTTACACATCAGCTGATCTAGAAGAAAGACATCCAAATTACTTGAGAGAATTGATTGAAGCTGTTCCAGTCATCAGTAGTTATCTTGGAAACAGGAGCAGATGAAGGCCCAAACAAGTGCAAAATGGCAAGCGTATTGCCTAGCTTAAGAAAGGAGAAAATGAGAGGCTGGGCTTATGAATTAGATTGGAACAAATAATGAAAAAAAAACCTGTTTAGAATCATAAAATCATTTTGTTTGGAAGAGATCTTTAAGATCATGGACTTGACCTTAAAGGTCTCTTCCAAGCAAGAGATTTTTTTTTTTTTTAATGTGTTTATAAGCACAGAAAAGTAGTGAGAAGATTGGCAGTACAGAAAAAAATCATGTAAAAAAAGGCACCTTCCTTTTTGTTATATAAGGTATTGTATTGATATGTGTGAGGTATTAGATAGTGTACACCTCTATTTCTTTTTTTATAAAGCATGTAATACCATCTAATAACAGGATATTCTCATGGATAAGCTAAAACTAAACTCTGGAATAAACTGTTATAAGTATTTTAGAGACTCATATCCAAGGGTATTTTTCAGTAGTCCACTAGCTAACTGGAAAGATTAATTCAGAGTGATGATGTAGAAAGTTAAGTAGGAAATTACAAAGAAATTACTCAAGGTAAGTTTCCCTGGAGAAATTGTTTTGGACTGTTAGAGAATTTTATCACTTCTGGGAATATATTAACCATACTTACCTCGGAAATAGTTTAAATGAAGTTTATCTTTCCACGGGGCAGAAAATAGGCTAGATATTCTTTCAGAGCTTTTTTTTAACAAAAAAAAAAAAAATTTTTGTACCCTAAAAGTAAAATGGTCATCATTTTTCCAGGAGAAAAGAAACAAACTACTTTTATTTTCTCCAGATGAACTAATAAGATTTTCAAATTCTTTGTGCTTTAGTTTGTCTGAACTTCTAAAAATTTCTGTCACTCAAACACACTTCTTAGTCCATTTTTCAAATTTAATTTCCTGTAATTGATTATTCACAAAGTTTGAGAAACAAATAGTATATGTACCCTGATCCGTCTACAGGCTTTCACAGCTTTAAGAGTCATTGCTTCGTCCTTGAAACCTATTGCTTTGAACCTACAGTAATAATTAAAGAACAGCTTTTAAAAATGTATGACTTGATATCATACCTTCCTAACAGTATTATACTTAATATTCTGATATCCACTGCATTTGTATTTCAGATCTCCTTGGACTGTTCTTTTTGAAGTAGGGTAGAAGGCCATTGTCCTTTTTCCATTGCCCTTTAAGCACAGACCAATCGCTGATTATTATAAACAAACAGGGCTGATCATGAGACCTCAGATCTAGATGTGATTATCTCAACTCATTTATGTTGAGTATGTGTATTGAATTTAATTATAGGAAGGACTTCTGTGATCTTTACTAGGAAAAAAATTGGTGCTAGAAAATCATGCCTCTCTAGGACTTACTTCTGTATCTTAGATATATGTATCTGAAAGTATTGATCATTCATGAATTGGATGATGAGCCAGACTTGAAGCATGTGTGAGTTGTTTGTTTAATATCTCTTTCCCATCCTCTCCTCCTTGCCCTCAAGGTAAGATGCATGCTGGAATGCATTGAGATGTGTCAGTGGACCTCCAACTAAAGTGAAACACTCAAATAATTCACATTTACCATCTGGGTTTATTTACTGACATACTATAACACAAATAATAATTTCCATGTCTCATCCAGGTACGCATGTTTAAGCAGCAACTCACACCTCAGTATTACTCATCAATCAAATTCATACAGTTGACACACAAATGGTGGATGAGGTTTAAAAAGTAGCGTCTGTCCAAAATGCAGGGTAGTTTTTGTTTGTTTTATTGGAGGTTTTTTGTTCTATTGTTTTTTGTTTTCAAAACTGGAAATTATGTGGAGACCACCTCCCATATAATGATCAGCTGTCTTTTCTGTGAAGGTCTGTTTTAATATCAAAAATGCAGGCAGAAATGCAAACAATAAGTGGGTCAATTCAGCCTGTGAGTACCATTATCAGTACCTCCTTATTCAGAAACGCCTATCATTGGCATTAGCAGCACTTCTGAACAATCGGGAAGTAATGCCGTATACTTTTGGCTGTGAGAAATGCTAAGAGGCCCTGATCATATATGAAGATTCAGTTACTATTGTTAGACATGTCCAGAAGTACCCCTGACTGCCAGTTAACAAAGACAGAAAATATTCTTGTGTCATAAAGGCCCTGTAATACATTTGGTCCACAAGAGAACTGCCAGCAGAGTAAGTTTATACAAGTTCAGAAAATCATGTTTATGTTGGGAAGAAAATTATCAGTATTTAGCAGTGTATGATTATTTTACTTCTGGAGTATTGTGTAAGATAATGAAAACAGGGTAAATAGTCTCTCAGTAAAAGATAATTCTGACACAAAACCATCTCTTCTCTCTCTCCAAGAATAAAATTGGCAAATTACAGAATCGGATACAGAAATGTTTCTTAAAAAAACACTACAAAAATTTGCTATCTACCTTCAGAATGAGATAACAGCATACCTCCTTTTGCAGTGTTTTACATTTTCTAGATTTATCCCTAAAATGAAAACACACTCGCTTTTTGCACATACTAATAACTTCTTACTACAGCATGAAAAATATAATTGAATTACACATGTCAAATTACTGGCAGTATAGAGGGAACTTGGTTGGTGTACTGGTTTGAATATCTGTAGAAGGTGATGATTAGCCACAGGATATCCACCCTGAGCTGCTATGTCATGAGTATCTCATGGAAATGGAATACTTTATGATAACTATCTTAATATGAGATTTTTAGCCTTGAAGGAAATGTATTTCTAGGGCAACTGGGACTGGCTGTTTATCTCAGCAGTGATCTCACCATGCTATATAATCATTGGTAAGTGAGGATGTCTTAGGTGAAAGGCATAATATGGATAAATACCTAGAATGTAGTCGGCTGAAAATATTATCCAGCTGATTTAATTAGTCTGTATCATGCTTTTTGGGGAAAGAAAGCAACACCAACAAAAATGAAAACTTGGCGCGGCATTCTCATGTAGCTTTACTTGTTCAACCTTGCGGGCTGACACATACATGTCATCCAATGTAGCTGTCATATGGGCAATTCTCTTGCAATCTGCCTCTTTCAGTTATTTTTTAAAACATGTAGATTGACCAGATCCAGGTTCCATATCCTTTCCACTGGCTCTTACATTGTTTCCTTTTGCACTCTGGCTAGCACTAACCAATTCAACTGGAATCATGCTGGACTTTGTTCTTACCCAAAGGAGTAGACATAATGAATCTCCAGGAATCACACTGTCCCGTGCTGATGCTGAAGTATCTCTGCACATCATAATTATGGTGCCAAAAATCATGGCTGCATCTTTCTTTTATGCATTTGAGACTGATGGTGATGTTATGAGGGGTAGAAATGCAGCAGTCTGCTTTTCTTTAGGAGAAATAGCATGAGGTCCCCTCCTCCTGTTGGCGGTGTATATCCATGTAGCCAGTCAGTGCAAAGCCAGCCCTTTCATTCAATAGTTGATCTGATTTGAGAACTTCTATTAAATGCATTTCTAATTCTCCTGTCAGAAGCACCCTGATACACCTTCTTGTCTCATGGGTATGTCACAGCACCGGTGAAGGACAATGTGCTCATAGTGATCTGTCCCCTGCAGCCTGGGTGAAGTAGCTGCAGGGGACATTCTTCATGTATCTGTGAAAAGCCAGGGACTGTTTCTGTTTTTGAGCCCGCGATGAACATCTTCAATCTTATAGTGTGCATGCTATAGATTACTAGTTATTTTTTGTTCTCAAACAGGCTTGTACATTTCCACTGAAATACGTCCTTATTTGCAGTAGGAGAGATAGAATATTTCAGAAAGATTATTCCTCAGAGATGAACCAGTGGGAAATATGGAGCAAAGAGTCATTTTCAGTGAGGCTGTTCTGAGAGTGTACACACTGTAGTAGTAATCAGGGTTAGGAAGGCTACAAATAAAAGCAGCAGAAAGGAAAAAATAAAAATCTGTCCATGAAAAGGAGGAGGCAACAGAAGATTTTTAGTAAGTGAAGAAGCTAGTTTTCTCAAGCAATAAATGTTCTCCGTAGCTTTTTTGGCTGACTGAACTATGATCAGGGACTGTGATTCATCATGTAGTCATCAAAAGTTCTCACAGCCTGCCATCTCTACATTGCTGCTGCCTGTTCATAGAGCTGGAATTCTGTAAACTTTTGCAGCTGATTCAAGTAACCTCTACGCC
The DNA here is from genome assembly GCA_033124195.1 of Coracias cyanogaster. Lineage (NCBI taxonomy): Eukaryota > Metazoa > Chordata > Aves > Coraciiformes > Coraciidae > Coracias > Coracias cyanogaster. The sequence continues at coordinate 8,836 of JAVSBS010003089.1, forward strand.
ATATCAAATTAGGAGTCATTTCAAGTGAAATCACTTGACCCATAGCAATGTAAGAGCGATGGCCAATTAGAGTTAGGCTTAAGAACTGAGGGATGGAATAAGCTTTGAGGCGATGGGAGAGACCAGACAGGTGAAAACAAATACGGATGCGGGTCAAGAATTGCCAGACTTTGAAATGTGTATTTTAATGAAGACATTTTTTGTTTAAAAAAAATCACATTTATAGCAAAAGTATTTCATACACGAGAAGATACCAAAGTTTTCCCCAAGATACTTCTGAAACTTAGTGTGACTAATTAAGGAAAAGTAGATAACACAAAACTGCTTTTCTCAAGAATGAGACATAGATTTCTTCCTGAGGAAACTCTACATTGCAATCATGTAGGATACAAAAGGTATTGGGAGAAAACTGTTACCTGTAGGTTTTAGGGGTGGGAGGTGCTGTTGTTTATCTTCTGTTGGCTCAAAATTAAAATATATCTTTCTTTAAAAGCCAGGACTTGTTAACAAATATCAAAGAACCTTTGCTAAAACTATCAGTTATCTTTCCTCTATATTTAGATTAGATAATAGCTGTGATATATGATTCATCATGCAGTCTCCTTCATTATGCAAACACAAATAAACTCTGATATGGTAAAAACTGAGAATAGTCTCCATGACCTTTATTCTGAATACAGATATCTTTACATTGCTGACATTGAGAAATCCAAAGAAGTAATACAAATAAAGACAGATACGAGTAGCACATTATGAATCATGCATAATTAACAGGCTCCATTTTTCTTCAAGAACAGAGTGACATGAATGACCTCTCACACTTTCAAATGGTGTAAAAAGCTTCCACACACACAAAATTATTGTGCATTATTTATCTTGACATGATCCTTAAAGATGGAGCTGGTGTTGGTGCTTGTTGTTACAGTTGCTAGGTTCTCAATGAAAGGTTCTGTTTTCAGTTGCTTGTAACTTTACAAATCTGCAAACAATTAGCCAGTATTTTTGCACGAAATTCTGCTAGAGAGCAATTCCCCAAAATCCCAAATTCCTCCTCTACTAGACAACTGACAGCATAGTAAAGTAATTTCCAAAGAGAAAATTGTTATGCAATGTTTTGTTTTATTGTGGCAAAGAGTGACAACTTCTGCTTTTAAAACTGCCAACGGTTGATGGTTTTAAACTGGAATATGATATTTGACAGATGAAGTACCTTTTGGGATGAAAGTACACGCTGCTAGCAAAGTTTCCTGGCTTTGAAAAATTGCATATTATTAAAGTTCCAATTGGGTCAAGCTGGACCATTCATAGGGCCCAGAAATACCAACACAAAAAGACTGCTTCTTGCTCTTACTTAGAAACTGAGATGGAAACTAAGACTCTTGAGCATATTCATTTCCCTGTCTCTGAAACCCGCTGGCTCGTCATTATGAAAAATGACAGTCCAGGGTTGCTATCAGTTAATTGCAGTTGCACACAGGAGAGTTGTAAGTAGAGAAGGCTTGATTTTTAGCATGATTTATGTCACTGGTGAGACCTGTGGTAGAATATCACGTTAAGCTTGGACCTTCATTTTTTCCAAAATATTAAAGAAATAAAGATCATACAGAAAAGAGCTATAGAAATGATTTGAGGAGAAGGGAAGATTTTAGTGAGTAATGTAAAGCTCCAGCTGTTTGGGTAAGGAAAGCAAGTATTAACTTGTCATGTGAAGGTCTCAAAACCTGACCTGTAGTCAGGTGAATTATAAACAATTACTTGGGAAATAGACTTTTCAAGACAGACTGTGTGGCAGATTGCAGCAGCAAAAGTTTATCCCTATGGAAAACCAAAACCATATTAATCTTCCTACATTCAGATGATGTTTTTAGACATTTGCTCTATTTTGCTTTTGCTTTACTAGTCAAGAAAATAGAGCTGTTCATATTCAGAACCTGTTCTCCCTTACAGAGATTTTCTCACTTAGTTGAGTGGTTTCCTCACCATACGAATGACGTATTTGATGATTCTGGTGGGTTTTTTTTTAACTAAAAACTTCACCAAAACTTTTGTAGGCAATGCAGTGAACGTATATGCGCTTTCTAGCTTGATCCATAATTACATTCGTAATGATCAATATGTAAAAAAATATTCTTGAACCTCAGTGTACATGCAAAACTAATCAGATGTATTTTATAGACCTGGCTCTAAGATGATCTTGTAATGCTTTTCAACATATGGGGCACTTTATTACTTGCATTTTGAACTCATAATTTTGGCAGTACGATCTACTTTGTTTGAATCTTGTCTACTCATGGCTGAACTTCGTGCACTTTGTGCACTTTGATAATCACCGATAGGCATTGGCCCAGCTCTCGTAGGCTCAAATTCTTTGTCTATCAAGACAAGACAATTGGCATTGACAGCTTCAAGTAAATTATCCTAGATGTAGCTAAGTAGACCTTAATGTATCAATATGAAACTTTTTTTTTTTTTTAATTTCTTAGGTTTACTTGGAAACCATTCAGGTCAGAAATTGGCATGAGACCGATGCTTGCTGCAGTACTGCGAGCTGGGTGAATTTGCATGCGTTTTCAGTTCGTGTTTCCTTGAACAGTTGGGTTTTTTTTCTTTTCCCTATTAATATTGTTGATGTGACGGCAACCCACTTTTTTCTAAAATACATTAATAAAACTGTTTACATAAAGATTTCTCAAATACATATTTGCAAAAGGTCTCAGTTAAAGACATGGAACAAATAATAGCGAGTATTGCTTTCCTCAGAAAAAGTAATTAAAAGGCTGTACTGACATGCTGCATTTAATTGTTAATATTTGGAGATTTTCAGTTGTGCCTTGCAAATGTCCTAAAATTAAGCATGTGCTCACATTCCCTGAATAGCAGAATTTGACCAACAAATTTTAAACAAACCACTAGCTTTATCTGGGTTCTGGAATCATCCTATATTTGCATAAACGTTGCTCTTCTGTCTGATCCTGCTTCGCCGTTAAAACCAATAGGTTTTTTATCTTTGCCATTTATGTACCAATTTTTAAAATGTTTATGCATGTTTAATTGTATCGATTGACACTGTACTGAGGACAGGCAAGTACATGCAAAAGATTTTTCAAGAGGGAGAAAGAATCAAGTCCATTATGAAGCACTGGAATTATATCTTGGCTATTAAAATGGGACAGACATATAAAAATGTCTGAACTTCTCTATTTATCAGTATTTTTCAAAGCATTCAACCATGGCAATCAGACAGTTACAGCCACTGGTTGCTAGGTCTACACAGGTATCATATTTGTAACCATTAATATGCTGACAGGAGATGATTAAATGTGCTTGTGATAAAATGTGACACAACATTATAAATGAGAATGGAAAGTGAATTTATAACCATAAATCATGTATTAAAATACATGTGATGAGCTGAGAGTGATGCAGACAATACAGAAATAACATAAACTGTGTCAGTTTCGTCTTAAAAAAGAGATGTTTTCTTCTTGTACGGTTCTATTTTTTTTGTCTCTGTTTTGTTTAAATTCCCCCACTTCAGCAGGAAATAACAGAGGTGTGGCTATGGTACATCTGTTAACATTTGTTGGATTATCAGTTAGCATTCCTTTCTGACATTAAATAAGACCATGAAGTACATGAAATTCTCCTCCAGAAAATGTAATAAAAATTGAACTGAAATTACCTCTTTTATCATAACAAGCACTTCTGCAAAGTTGTGCTATAGAAATTAAGGATTCCATCCAATTAAAATGAAAACATTATTTCTGTATTTGTTAAAAGATTTATTAGTATTTTCCCTTAACTCAGGTATCTGTTTCCAAGATCACAGGCTGGGCAGTTCCACATCAGCTTCAGCATATAAACTATTCTGTTTGTAAACTTAGTTAGGGACTTCAGTTTTTCCTGGTTCAGAGGTTTGCTCCATATCATTCCATTTCAGTCCTTAAGTTGCTTTCTCATTTCTTACTTTAAGCACTCTGTATTATCTTATTATTAATACTGCGCAGGCATAGTTAGTCCAATGAGTTTATCAGATTTATCACATAGATAGAAATTATTGGGATCCATGCTTAACTGATGTTCCTTGGACAGGAAGCCTTTCAGAGACTCCAGGAGTCTATTTAAACCTTCTGTGGAAATCGCAGACTGAATGTGTGTTGTCCTAAAATTTTGTGTAGAAAGGGGAAGTATTTTTGAAAAAAAAATGAAGCTTTATGTGGATCTAGCACTGAAATAATTGACACCTTTTCCTTAGAGAAAATCTTGATCCTTAATTATATTTAAAATCACAGCATGGAAACTGTAATTAGATAAAGATATATACTGTGTCTTTACAGCACAGTGCAATACTGTAAAGAATAATTCTCTACAGTATGTTAAAGTAAATTAACGTCTTTAATTTTATTTAAATATTTTCTACTATTTACTTGTATTTCTTTAATACTTCAAGGACCAATCAAGATTGGGCAGGAGCATATTAGATGGTTCTGTGAATATGGAGGAAAGGACAATGTTTTGGCTGAAAAATTTTGAATCTAGCTAGGCAGGACAGAAAAAAACCTGTGGCAAGAGGCACTAGCAGATAAAGCTATTTGTCTGAGGTCACACAGAAGGTCAGTGGTGGAGCTTGGAGTAGAACTCACAATTTCTGACTTGCAATATTAGAGTCCTAATAAATAATTCATTTAATTTCTCTGTTTTTATCTGCTTGCAGAATTGTCATGAGTGTGCTCTGACAACCTCTGAGTCATTCTGTATTCATTCAGGAATCCTTTTTTGTAAAAAGCTCATACTGTTTGATTATGGCTATCTAACATTCTAGGCTCTAATTCCTGTTTCACTGATGAGGTGTAAGGGAATGGAAGGCCTTTCTCCCACAACATGCACACCTCATTTACAGTGTTGACCCCCGAATTCAGGGGTAGGGGCAGGGGTGTGCAGAGGAGGAAACGGTCAGGGTTACTCAGAAAAACAATTAAATTATGGTTATGCTTCAATGCTTGCAAGATGAAAGATGAATCTTTTTTTTCTTCTGAGTAGTCAGTATAGCACTGGTTTTAAATTCATTTAAAATAATTTAGGTAATAGTACTTTTGAATGACCAAATATATATTGTGAAGATTTGTTTTCTTGAATAGCAGGTTTACAGTCTCACTTTTTGCAGCTGTTTCTCTTGGAAATATTCAGTCAGTAATGAAAAAAAGTTATGATAGAAGTAAAACTTCTATTAAAATTCAAATGACTTTTCATGGAAAATACTTTATTCATTCTACTCTGATATTTATGTATTAAACAGCATTACATATGTGACCAGACAGTCGATTAAATTTTGTAAGTGCATGACTGCAAATCTGTGGAAAATATGTGGTCAAATTTGGAGATTACTTTCTCATTCTTTAGCTCTGACCTGGTTTACATTATGTCCTCCACCATTCTTATTTTTCCTTTTGGAAGGGAAAATATTCTGGCACTTGCATAATTAAGCCTAGGGAAAGATTTCTGATTGTTTACAAAACATGCAAAAACCTAATTAACTGGATAATGTTAAACCTCATGCAAGAATGAAACATAGGTGCTGAGGAATGTAAATTTTCTCTACTGACTTGAGTGAAGCCAGTTTACACAACTTGAGGATTTGTCCTTTGAAGTGCTTGCTTAGCCAGGAGATGGCCACTGCTTTCTGCAAATGAAAACGAGTGTTTTCCTTCCAAGAAAGTAAGTCCGAACTCCAAAATACTGTTTACTTTCTACGTATCAAACTCTATTGTAGGGCACAGTGAATGGAAAGCATATTAGAAGGGAAATGATGGAAATGTTGAAAAACACCAGGTTTTTTACTAGGAGTTTCATTTCATATCTCAGGAAATAATTTCCTGTGCCATGGCCTTGTGAAGTTAGAGAAAATTATGGCCTCTCATTTTCATAGGGCCACTGAGATGTCTAATGATCAGTCATCGTGGTTGGTTGTGAATACTGCAGAAAAAACCACCTGTTTTGTCATGTGCCATAGGATCACACGAGAGAACTATGGAATTCTTGTAGGTGTCAACGTACTCTCAGCAGATGATGAACTCAAAGAGAAGCTCACTGGCATGGCCTTCCAGGGACTTTACATCTGAACAGAACAAGCTGAAATGCAAATAGGAGCTAAGTGAAGAATGCAAAGAACAATACAGAGAAAAACTTCCATCACACACATTTTTCATATTAAATTACATTTCGAATCAGAAAAAAAATCCTATATGAGCCATAATGGCAGCTACTACATTGTTCAAAATTTTCTGTTTTCTGAGAAAGTCACAATACCATAATATCAAAATACTACATATGGGCAATATATGCTGCTTTTATCTATAGTTTTTCATTCATCACATAAATGCAGCAGTATTTTTTGTTGTTGGGATTTAATAGCTAATGAATACATTTTATAGTACACATTAATATTTCTTTTGAAGATAGTCTTGGTAACCACAGCAAAACTGTCACAGCACAAAAGTATCATGCTTAATTATTCCAATTATACTGTGAACATTATTTACCAAACATAAAATTACAGATTTTATGTATAGTTGTTAGAAAAATGGAAATATAAATTGTATACAATTAATGAATAGGAATTCTGTTGAGTGAACTATATGTACTCATTATGTAGAGTGTCACTATTTTGTGGTCAAAAATATACTTTAACTCTTATGACTGTGATGTTTTCAGGAAAAGATTACTGTGCTGTTAACCGTTAGCTGTTAATAAGATAAATTGTTTCAAAGTAGCCTTTAAGACACCTTGATGGGTGCATCATGTTTTAGAATATGCAGAACTTATTTTCCACAGCAAATGAACCAGCTGTCATCGTATTCATGTCTGTATATTTTATCAGCTTTTCCACTGTTTTGACTGAATAAACATCAGTAGCAGCTCAAACAAAGACCTTAAATACATCCACAATGTAGAAATGCCTTGAATAGATCATCACACAAACAGGAAAGGATTTTCAGCAGCAACAGTGGTTCAAGTTACTAATCTTTGGAACATAATCTTATCATGTTAATTTTTATTATCTCCTTCAACCCTCCTTCCTATCGTATATGTTGTAGATCTGTGTATGGCCCCTGCACAAGGATGCCATGCAAATTCATAAAGCATTCCATATTTTTGAGCATGTCGGTCTCTTCTCCCAAGTACCAAGCGTTAGGACAAGAGGAAATGGCCTCAAGTTGCACCAGGGGAGGTTTAGATTAGATACTAGGAAAAATTTCTTCATTGAGAGGGTTGTCAAGTGCTGGAACAGGCTGCCCAGGGCAGTGGTTGAGTCACCACCCTTGGAGGAATTTAAAAGATGTGTAGATGTGGCACTTAGGGACACGGTAGTGGTGGACTTGGCAGTGTAAGGTTTATGGTTTGACTCAATAATCTTAAAGGCCTTTTCCAACCTAAACAATTCTATGATTCTAATACACCCAGTGTATTTGGACACATGAAAAAATCTTTTAAAGGAAATGAGGAAGAATTATTCTAACTCTTGTTTTTCCAAAGTTGTGTGCTGTAATGCTTGATGATAGAACCCTCCTTGCAACCAGTCCTTCCTTTTCCCTTTGAAATGAAAGAAGAACTTCGGGAATTGTTATTTAAACTTGAAGAATCCTCTTAAAGGGTGCTCATCACTCTTCTATTTCTCAGGTCTCTTATTCAAAATCATAATAAAGCCCAATTATCAACTCTGTTCATGATGTGCAGAGTATGAAAAGAACTTGGAAAGATTTGAAACGACTCCCTGAGATTAGCCATGTCTCTTTCTTCTGAATGTTGTAGGTCTTAATCCCACACGCACACAGGAATGCTTTATTTTTCTGCTCTGCATAAATGTCTGTTATGTGTGCAGCATTGGAGGCTGAAATGAAATGGATATCATCACATTTTTAAATGAATATTTCTTAGAAGTGCATTTGAAATATCTCAAAGTATATTAAAAGTTTGAGGGTCTTGAGGTTTTTTACTCCAAGTACTTTTTAAAACTTAGTTTCAAAGGAAACTCATTTTCAATGAAAATTATTTTTCTCAAGTGATTTCAAGCAATTCTACGTAGTTTTGAGGATACAGTTAGCCTCATCCAAGCATTTCAAACATTTTAGTCTATATATTTGTCTATGTAAGTAATGCTATGAAGATCAAGAGTAAAAAAAAAAAATCAACTGTGCTACAGTTTACTCATATCCTAAATGTAGAGTTGTAATGGATATGTTGAGGACATGTTTGGAAAAACAATCTCATTATTTTCTCAAACTCATCACAATCAAAACTGAAACTTGTTTGTATCTCTTGCTGCCCTACCTGTAAAATACTTCAAAGAACATGAGCTATAAATCCAAGTATTGCAGTTATTCATTTTAGAGGTCTGTGCTTTACTCTTAACAGTTAGACTCTAAATCATATGCTGATTTTAGGAAATACTAAACAAAAATTTATATTGTATTACATGATATTCTTAGCAATAAGGCCACTGTTCTGGAGTCTGAAATGCAATGCAAAGAGGAGTTCTTTTAGATAACTAATAGTTCTGGTTACTCTTGTGGTTCATCAGTGGAGACAGTAAACAGCATTAAGTTTGTCAGGAATGAAAAAAATAAGAGCTTAGAAATGCTGAATTTGCTTTTAGAATAGCGTGCTATTGGTAGAGCAGTGAGACATTTTAAATTTACAAAGTTAATAATGGTTTGCTTTAACAATTTTCCTTTGAAGTACTATTTGAACTTACTAGACTTCTTCAATGATAAAAAGTAAATTATTAAATGAGGTCATATAACATTAAAATTTAATACAGTTCTCTAAATCTGGCTGGTATGTGTAATAGGGAAAACTGGATTTCATCATAGGTGAGGTGTACGCACAATATTTTAAACTAATTACAAAGACTTTTTCTTCAGCATGTAATGAAAGCTTAGAAGTATTATGTCATACTGTGGTCTGAGTTTAAATAATGAGTGCCAGAATCACCAAGATCAGTGGATTTTTCTTCTTTAGGGGAAAAAAAAAATAGCTTTTTTTTTTTTAGAGATTAAGATCTCTAGTCCCTAATTCTTCCTATAATTTTTCAGTCATTGGACAAATGGGAATAGATGCATTCAGGTTAAAACAGAACATCTCAGTGCTGCTGTCTTAGCTCACCTTCTTCACAAACATAAACGTTTTTTCTAGAGGATCTCTCAGTCGATTCCTAGAAAGGAGGAATAAATACTTGACACAGGGCATCATGACTGTCACAGATGGTTTACTTAGGGTATCTGTAGTTTGTGAAGAACTGGTGCATGAAGAAATGCAAAACATCTGGTCCAAGAATCCAAAAACAGTAACTGTGAAAAGAATTATTTCCTATGTATATATAAAAGCATTCTAAGCAGATTGTGCATGTGACCCAAGTGTATATTGCTCACTGAAATCAAGGAGACCCCTATACACCTGTCCTAATGCAAAATGAACTAAAGATAATGAGACAGATTCTGTTGACTCAGGTGAAGGTGTCATTGGACCTATGATGCTTTATAGTATGCTGCAAAATGTTATAGTTAATAGAAACAACTAAGCAAAATGATTGTCCAAACTCCTATATCAAGAAACTTTCACACTGCTGTATTTGTTTCCAATTTATTAAAGAAAACTAGGAATTCTTAAAAAAAAAAAAAACCACCAGTTTTCTATCTAAACAGTAAAATAAACTGAACTGCTAGTTATGTAGGAAAAGTGTTGTGCTTAAATTTTTATTACAAAACTTACCGACTAAAAAGATATCTACTGCGATGGCCCTGAAATGCTTCTTTGTGTGTGTCACATAAATATGAAAGTATAAAACTGAACATAAAACTGCTTGTAAATACAGTGACCAAAGTAAAGAAACAACCCCCCTCCAGTGTATTTAATGTTTTTTCAAGCTTGATATTCAAACATTTGAATATATGCAACTTTTCCAGCACAAACATGTAAATTGGATGCTAGTATGGCAGTCAAGGAATTAATATACTGAATAAAATATAGGATGAAAATATGTGGTCTCTTACATCTATGATATACAGAATATTAAAAAAAGTAATAATCTCTTATATAATACTACAAGGATAGACTCCAAATTTAAGATAGAATGAGAGACACTTTTACGCTTGTGTTTCTTTTTTAACTAAATAAATTTTAAAGTTGAGTTAAATCAATACAGCTAAGGATGATTTAATGAAAAGTCACAAACTGTATTTTCTTTTTTCTTCAAAATAAATTGATTCATAAGGTACTTTATCTTGTTTAAAACTCAGCCCGTGAGATCCCAAAGAACATTTTTATAATATGGAAAAATAAACTCAGGAGTTTTAACAACATTGATAAATAAAATCTAAACATCAATACTTGTTAGCATTCCTTTAACTGCACTCTTCTCCAATCTAATGAAAACCTTGCACTGTTTCTTAACGCTGTAGCACTATTGATTATAAAATATAATCATTTGCTTCTTGAAAGCCCAATTTACACAAATATGTAAACACACAATGTGCCTTGAAAACTGTGGAAAAAATAAGAATTGTAAACAAGATAAGTAAATTCCAGCCAAGATAGTAATTTTGCAGCATTCAATCGAAAACAGTAACCTCTAATAAAGGTTGAGAAATTATTGAAAAAAGTTGACTAACAACCCTGTCTGTTCTGTTAAAATATCTTGACGGAGAAGGTGTACTACAACAAATTTAGTTGTTGATCTGTCATCCCCTAAACACCTATCTTTAAGAAAATTATCAGATGTTTAATTCATAGTTCATTATAATTAGAACTCGTCTGACTCCTGAAAGAATTCATACAAGTCCTTTTGTATAGCATGGCTGGGGAAAATCTGTTTACTCTTGTCTAATTCTGGACTCTAACAGCCTGATTTTGCAGTTAATTCATACTTGGGGTATCTAAAAAAGTGATCTGCAAGTCTCGTGCAGGAATGCTTAGGCTTCCACAAGAAGATACTTGGACTTTGTTCCTGGGTAAAAGCAGGAGAAATGAAATGGCCAAGTGCCCACTTCTGTAAGATAGAGAACATTCTACCAGTACTATGCTTGCTTTTACACTTGTGGAATGAATGCTGTGAGGCTGCAGGACACTTACTCATCCAAAGTTTCATTTAGGCAAGTGGCTGTCGGTGTACAGCCATCACCTAATGCCCCACAAATGAGAGAATCATTTTCAATATCATGTTTTGCACTTTCTCAGATCCTGGTTTTGATCATGTCCTATGTGATCCAAGACATTAAGCATTTTTTTGTTTGTTTAGGGTTAGAATTTGTCATTATCGTAAGGGAAATCCATTTTGAAAACATTATTTAAAAAGTTAATACTTTCCAGGTAAGGTAAAGGCTGAATGGATTATGACACACATTTGCAGAAATATTAGCCAAAAGGGTTTCTAGCTGTCTAATTTTCATATGACCTACTGAGTACGGTCTGGGGCTATTGAGCTTCAGCTGTATCCAAGCAAACCTGCTCCCTGGGAGAACTACAAGGAAAATCTGAAGACGTGTTGTTATTAAATGTCAAGCATCTTTACTATTACTATGCAGAAATAAAGAGTTCAAAAAGAAATCAGACTAGGAAAAAACCTAGTCACACAGTGGTATTGTAGCAGGAAAAAAAAAAATGTCATGATGATACTAAAAAGAATGTGGGAATAAGATATATGTGATGATGCTATTGGAGTCGCTCTGTGGTTGTCTGTAATACAAACCCTGTGGAAAACCTCACCATTATGTCAGTGTAAGTATCAGAGCATTACCTGTACACAGTCAAGGGCCCTTTCTTTCTTACAGATACAGAAGAAGGCTTGCAAAAGGAAACACTGCTTTCTCCTGATTCTCTCCGCTCTATCAAGAAATAGTCTGGAATACCTTTAGGATAGATATTAGGCTTTGGGATAAAATTAAAATGTGTTTCTTGTTACTGGTTTAAAAAACTCTGTAAGAATCATACAAGTTTGTTCCAGACTTTGAGCTCCTTAAGAGTGGCTTATGTCAAAGAGAGACAGCTTCTGAAAGAGCAGAGCATTTGGGCTTTTTTTTTTTTTTTTTTCTAACTACTGTTATACTTAAGGAATTCTGCTGAAATTCTGTGGGCCTACTCAAACGTTCCGAGTTATTTATATGCAGATGATTTGGCATGCCTTAAGTCACGAGGAACTTTGGAAATATAGGTTGTATCCTGTATTCCTTCAGAATGCTGGAATAGGGAAGCATGATGAAATGTATAAAATATTGATTTAATTCACAGGAAATTTGCCCCTTTCATCATTTCTGTAGGTCTTAGTAAAACATTGCTGGAATAGAGTATTTGCATTTTGTGCTAGGCATGTTTTATATCACTTTGGAAAATATCACAATGAATCCCATGTACACATTATTAGAAAAGAGTACTTTATTAAGCCTCTGTGGTCTCTCTGGTTAACAGCTTCTATATCTTCTAGTAATGAGTATCAATACCATTTTTTACGTATTTTATATTGCATTTTTGACACTGCAAGAGTGATTTCACAAATTAAGCCATTCTTTTAAAATTTGCATAGAAATGTTTGTTTTCTAGTGACTTTCATAAAAATTTAATGAAACTGAAGCTATTAGGTTCAACTCTTTCTTATGTAAAGCACTCTGACTTTCAGAACACACAGTATGTTTACATTTTAAGTTGCCACAGCATATCAATTAGTAAACATGCGTATGAAATTGTCCATTTAAAACAACATTTTTACACTACATACAGCCTCGTAAATCACAGGATGCTGACAACATGAAATGCCAGCTGTGAAATGAGAAGCTGATGAAAATTCAGTAGTTCTGAATTTTAATATAATATAAACCATGTCAGCAACATTTGTGAATAGCAGCTGTCAAGATTTCATTTGAACTGCATGTATTACAGTATTTTTATATTCTGTTCCGATAATTTAGACCTTCCTCTGCCCCCTCCCAACCTTTCTGTATGATAAGCTTTGCAAGGATTGGAAATTTCTATAAAAATTTTGACTGAACAGCATGAAATGGATTGTCACAACATTAATACAGAAAGACTAATTATAATGATCATTAAAATTGTGTTCAAAAATGCCACACACTCACATGCGGGTTTTCTTTATTTGAAAGTACTCAGTATTTTATTAAACTTTCAAAAAACGTGCTTTATTTAAAAATGGGATGGGTATGAAGGAAGTGATGGAGATTTCTACCGAGCAGGAGTGTGATCTACACGGTCTTATGCTGCAAAGAAATTCAATAGATTTAAATGGTTCTTTACTGAAGTAGTTAGATACAGAAGTAGTTGCAGAATCAGACCAACAGTGTGTGGAATCTGGTGTCTGTGCAGTGCTCTGCAGCGCTGTATGCTTGCTCAGAAAATGAAAAGGACTTTAAAAAGACAATATGCATACAGAGTTGCAGGCTGGAACAAATGCTTTCTGAGTTTTTTATTAATGTGTCCCAGTCAAAAGTATTTGTCCATAAGTGTAAAACTTGGGTGTTTTCTTGTATATTCTCTGAACTTGGTTTGCTTTTTGTTTCCATCATCTCCTAAGGGGTCAAGAAAAATTAGGAAATGCTGCTATATTTGAATGTGTTCTGAAATGCTGGTGTTCAGTGAGTGATACAATCATAACTAAATGAGTTGCCCCTGGTACAAAGAAATGTATCTTCAGATGTCTGTCAGTGGAAGAGACCCAATTTGTATTGAGTTTGAAGAAGACTGAAGTGAATTGCTGGCATAATTTAATATGATTTGCTTCAAAAATCAGTATCTAAAATAATTTAACCCTATTCTTTGAATAGTGATAACCAAACAGTATTAAACATTTGTACCACAAAGTTGTGATGTGCAGATTCCACTACATACAACTTGTACTTTGCAGCTGAGGCCGGGTGCCAAATACAGCTAACTCTCCAAAACCTGAAAATCGCAATAATGAGAGAGCTGTGTGCCTGGAGAGAAGGGAGCAGGTAACGCTGCAGCTATTGCTTTGATTTCCCAATCAGTGTCACTTGGCCTTTCCAACGTTTAGGTTGGGTAATTAATTTTCATCGAAGGCTTGATTTGTTGTAAACATTGTGTAGGCACAGGTGCTGCTCAGTGGTAAGGGGATATATCCTGCCAATCAGAATGTAGCTCACTGACTGGCATTCTGTTCCTCGTCTTCTACCTAATGTATAAATAAATATGTAAAAGAAATGTAATCAAGAATTCTTTTATGAGGAAGCCACCATGTTTTACTCAGCAGCATGATTTCATGCTCAGCTGCCAGCGATTGTAGTGAAACCCAGAGGGCAATCAAAAGAGTTAGAGAACTGTAATTTGAAGAAAAATCTTTAACATTTTCCTGTATAAAGTCTAAATGTAGCAAAAAGGAAGGGAGCTTCAGCAAAAACAACTGTCAGTTGAAGATAACAAGGCATAAATACACTTTATAGGGGAAAAAAACGCTCAATATAGAAATTAACAAATAGCTTTGCTAAAGACAAATACTAGAAAAACTGCTTTTGGAGTAAAGGCCAGTATTTGCAAACACAAAGAATGCTGACCCAAAAGATACCAGTGGCAAAACCCCGCTGACTTTCCCCGCAGCATGCACACCATTCACTAACTGAACTGTAAAGAATTCTAGAGTGAGGATTCATACCCAGGACGGCACAAGCAGCTTGGCCATATACTTGCGAACACATATTCTCTGATTTCAGTAACTCACTTGCCACATGCACTTTGGCGTTGAGGAAACTCATGAATTTCTGTTCAATAACAAATTGGTACCCACCCTAAGAAAGTTTTGGTAAGTGTGTTTTTATGATTTGCAGTTGCCTTGTGGAACACACAACTGGTTACAATTACTTCTTCTGGTCCAGTACTCTCAAAATGCTGAAAAAGGCAAACAAAAATAACTATTTATGTACACCTATAGTTAGATATTTTTCCCCAGTATAATGGTGGCTGTTTCAATAGTCTACCAGCAGTTTGGAAGCTCGGAGTCCTGTATCTGAATGAAAGCACAGAGCGTGTCTTTCTGAAGAACTTTTCAGATTGAGCAAACAGGCAAGGGCAGGCAGGTCTTGTAAGATAGTGAAAGGAAGAGAGAAAACATTTCCTTACTAAGACAAGAAGGAATCGGAGTAGGATTTTTAACGTTTTAATGTTTATTTGTTACTCCTATAAGACAATCACAAAACTGTTAATCTAAATTAAAGTTAGTTGTATACATGAATGCACTTCAGAGGTGGTATTAATATTTGTTGGCTTTGGGGTGTATAAAAACAAGGCCATGTCAAGCCAAAGCTCTGTTTCATTTAGTATCCTGTTTGCAGTTCTGGCCAGTAGCACATCTGTGGCACAGGGAAGATGAAATACAATCTTTTCTTTTATACAGGCCTGTCAATTCTTCAAGTCTTGTGTTTAAATCCCCCTAGAATTGGTGGGAGCTTCAGAACCATTGTGCTTCAGAACAGATGGTTAATACTTCTGACTGCATGAAAAAAAATACTCTTTAAAAAAGAAGTTGTTAATAGTATATGTTTTTACTCTTTAGGAATTTAGGGAGTACTCCTTCAGTCATTTGTATTATAATAGATACTTCAAAATAACCATGTTGTGATAAAACTTTATCATAGAGCCTTTAGGGAATTTCTTTTCCCATATGAAGAGGTTTAGTCTCACTTCTCTATTTAATTTCTTGTAGAGATGCTGTCTTATCTCTCTTATCAGTGATGTCAACCTCTATATATTTCTTTTGGTTATACTTTATATTTTAAGTAGAAATGATCCAAATTGTTGCATTGTGACTAATTTATGTTGTGGCGTAGTTTTCTTTTTTTTTTCTTCAGTAATTTTTAATGCTGTGCGTACCTTTTAGAATAATTCTGTTCTGATTTGAACATATTCAAAGAACAATCCAAAGCAAAATGTAGTTCTGTCTCCTGAGTTAAAATAGGTCACATATACAGAGAGCCTGATGCTTATTCTCTACCAGTGGCATTTCTTTGCATTTAGCATTATTTAATTTCATTTTTCATTTTATTACCCTTAGTATTGTGAAGGGCTTCAGCAGCTTTTCATATCATGGTTCTATTTCATTATCCTGAGTAATTCTGTATCATCAGCAAACTTTTTTTACCTCATCATTCTGTTCTTCTGAGGTACATTCATTGAATTGCATATGTCTTTGCATAAATCCTTCTATAATCCCAGTGGTACCTTTCCTATGGATCAATACAGCTGGCTTCACTGCATGCCAATATGTTGTATTAATCTATTTCCTTTGAAGTTTTGTTCTTTATTCAAATTCCTATAAATATACTTAGTGTAGAGGTCAGCCTTGCTCAGCTGTGCTCATGAAACCATCCCTAGGTCCCTTTTAAAAATGGATGTTGCTCTTACCACCTTTGGTTCAGTTGTTGAAGGTGATTTAGCTGATAGATAACACATCATCCTAGGAGTTCAGCAATTTCATTTTTAATTTCTTTAGAACTTTTAGGTGAATGGTTTCTTGTACTGTCAATTTTTGATGACTTTATAATCTTTCCCCCCCAAAAAACCCCTCTTTTACTGACACTTCAAATTGAGGCAAATCTGGAACTCATGATTTTTAAAGAACGGACCAGATGTCAAGCATGTCCCTAACCTCCTTCATAGTAAGCACTGATGGAAAGAGTCCATTTAGCTTTTCTGTTGTGATCATAACCTTCCTTGAGATCTGTTTTCACTCCTTGATCATCTGTCAGCCCTACCAACGCTGGCAGGCTTTCTGCTTCTGATGTGTTTGAAAAAAGCTTCTATTTTTAGCTTTTATGCCTTAAGCAAGTTGCTCTTCAAACCTTTTTTGGCCTTCCTTATTATGATTTTATATGCAACTTGCCAGAGTTCAAATGGAAGATGATGAAAAAGTTAAAAGAAAGAAGTTTAGTTTTTCTACTCATTCTACAGTCATTCTCATGTCCTTCCATTTCTTCTGGAGTTGCTACACATCTAGGAACAAGAAGTGAAAACATAATCATTGTTATACCACATCTTTGATAGACACATCAGGTTATAGAAAGTAAGATCCATTGGTGTCTGAGACATAGAGCAACCTAGCTACGAGGAAAGGTTTTTTAAAACTAGTATCATCTTACATGTTTAAATCCTTTTCCACTCCCTAAAGAAATAGCTTAGTGATAGGTCATAGGAGCTTTTCCAGCGTATGACTGCTGAGAGAGACATAGTCACTGCTTTTCATACTGCTTGCAGATGTTCTATAGGGACTTGAAAGCATTCATATGATAATTAGGTAAGTCGAGATGGTAGGAATATGAATAAACAAGTTTGTAAATACCAATTATAATGCATTTATTGAGTCTGAGTTGAACAAACGTTTATTAAGTGCTGTATGTGAGAAAAGAAGTTCAGTTACAAGCTAAGTCTTAACAACCCCTGCCGTGGGACTTCATAAGTAAGAGGGAGAAATCATTCATACATTGCATCCTCACAATATCTTTTGTCTCATAGCTTTTTGTATCTGAAAAATCATGTTGGGAGTGCCGCTGTTGCACAGATACAGCTCTTTTTTATTGGAATAAGCTTTCTTGCATCTTTAGTCTTGCAGTAGCAAGACTGAAATTTGATTTTTCCAGATAAATTTTTTATATGTCAAGCACTGCCGAAAACTTTGGGGATGCTTCATGTGACAAGGTAAACTGTAACAAAAAATTCTGGACGTTCAACTTGAACTTCACAGTTCTTCATACACTGTTAATTTTCAGAGCTCCACGTCTGTGCACATTGTCACTCAGGGCAACACAATTTGGATTTGTTAGAACATGGGGGAATTGAAGTACTCGGCCTGCCAAACTCATCCTTCCTCCACAGGGATGGTTCTCCCATCACTCACTCATCACTTCACCAATGTCAAAAACCAACATCCCGGTTTCAGCTGGGATAGAGCTAATTCTCCTTAGTAGCTAAGAACAGCGCAGTGTTTGGGATTCAGTATGGGAATTGGTGTAAGAAGAATGTTGATAAAATACTGATGCGTTTAGTTGTTGCTAAGAAATCAAGGACTTTTTACCTTCCCATGTTTAGCTCGTGTGCAGGTGCACAAGAAGCTGGGAGTGTGCGTGGCCAGGACAGCTGACCTGCACTGGAACATCACGCTCGGTACACCGTACGTCATACCACAGAATGTGATGCTCAGTATATAAACTGTGGCGAGTTGGATGGCAGGGCACGGATCAGTGCTCGGGCATCAGTCAGCAGGCGGTGAGCAATTGCATTCTGCATCACTTGGATTTTCCTGGGTTTTCTTTCTCTCTCTTTTCATTATATTCCTCTTAATTACAATTATGATTATCATAATCATATTTTATTATATTTTTGTTATTTTTAGTTATTAAACTGTTCTAATCTTGACCCATATGTTTTACTTTTTTTTTTTTCCAATTCTCCTCCCAGTCTCACTGGGAAGGGAGGAGTGAGTGAGCAGCTGCGCAGTGCTTGGTTCCTGGCTGGGGCTTCAACCATGGCACAAGGGTTTTCACGTGGTTCATCCAAGAGGAGAAGTCAGCAAGTCTGTCAGATTTGTGTGTTTTCCTGCTTGGTTGTTTTAAACTCCTGATTTGTTTCATTGTAGTTCTCCATAATCAAGCAACTGTTGCCAAATCTACAGTACTACTTCTACTGGAGGGCTTTCTAGTTAGCAGCACTTTGGGCTTCTGTATCTTCAGCAAACAGATTGCTCCGGTCGGTTCTTTGGTCTGATGGGTATGGGAATTTCTTGGAAAAATGCTATGAAAGAAAACTGTCAAACAAAAAGTACTTTCATCACATTTTCTGCATTTAGAACAGACATCAAGTTTATTTCTGATGAAAAAAATGATGAGTTTCTGACATCTAGAAATAATCAAAGAAATTATATCAAACCTGTTCTTGTTTTGACAGTTCCATTGTGTAGTATTTCACTTTTGAACTCTTATTATCTCTTATGTATAAATGCTAATTCCTCAAATGAAGTCTACGGTCTTCACAAACTCTTTTCTTTACAGGCATTCCTGTATTGGTATTCTGTCTTCTGAGTATTTTAGTCACTGCCCTTTACTGTCTTGTAAAGCTGAGCTGGAAGAGATTAGTGCTTTCTCTATAGTTTCGAGACAGTATTCTCTACCCATCTACCTGATGAAGCTGGATGGTTGATCCAGCAGCCACGTGAACCTAGTCTTTCAGAAGATCTTTTCATTTATGAAAAATAAATTTAAATAACCTTTTCTTGAAAGAAAAAGAATCTATGCAGTTTACAATGAGTTTTCTAATCATATGCTGGAAAGAGGAGTGCAGAATGTTCACCAATTGTAGACCGTCGCTGGTGGGAAAATTATCTTTAAGAAGTGTGTTGGGGTTAACCCCATGTGTCTTCCAGTTTCTCCAAAACTATGCAGGCAGAGGTGGTCAACCAATACTGACACCTGGTATGGAGACCTGGAGTTACAGCGTGTGCTGTAAGCACTGTAGAATACCAGGTGCAAGTATAGAACAGTCTGATTTTGCATTTCATCTCTTCAGTGAAACTCTTTGAGGGAGCAGGAAGGGCTCCCTAAGGGATGGGGAGCTGTAACACAGCCAGCAGGAAAGGAGCCTTACCATCCAGGCCCCAGTCCTGCCTCCTCCAAAAGAAAGGTGAGCAGGGCTGACCTGGGGATGGCCACTGTGGATTTTCCCAGATTCCAAGTTATCAGGCAAGTTTGTTTCTGATAAGGCAGGCCTGAGGTCAAGTTCAGAAGTCATTTGCAGGTCATAATCAGGTCCAGCGATGGTAGCCCAGTGCAAGACACAGCCCAGTGCTCACCAGACATCCATAGTGATGAGACAGGTCACAGATCAAGCCAGGAAGTCAGTCTGCAGGTCAGGGTCTGCATCAACAGGGTCCATAGCCAGATACAGACATCACCAAGGCTGAGCTCAAGCCTAGCATTGCTCAGAATAGCTCAGGCAGGAATTGATAGCCCGGGGCTGAGCTTAAGTGGAGCCCCTGGGCTCATGGGCACTTTGGTTGTTCAGCGCTATGAAGGCCTATTAGTGCTCTTATGATCCTGACAGCAAGGGGCTTCAAGAGGTCAACCCATTCCTTCCATTATGCATGGAGATCGGATCAAGTACAGCTCAGCTGTCCATTCAGTCATGTGAAATACATCTCCCAGCAAAACGGAATGCTGTATGTTCTTCAGAATTAGCTCAATGCACTTAATTTATAATATTTTAAACCAGGAAAAAACTCCCTCAATATCCAAGGGAAAGATATAAAGGATATGGTGGGGGCAAAAGAAGTAATGAAGTTCAGAATGAGTTGATATCCTTAGGGACGTTGTACAGGTTCATAAACATTTATCCCACTGACTCATCAGGCTCCTGTAGTACTGCAGAGTATTTCATAGCCCTTCCAAAAAGCTTCCTTCTGTTTCTATTACAATCTCTCTTTCACACGGAAGTGTAAGAGCTCCTGCATCTCGTGCCATTTATAATTGTTGCAGTTCATTAGTTTGGCATTATACATGGATACTTACTCTAAAGTTAAGATTTTTGTAGTTTATTATCACAAGCGAAGCACATAATTCATTATGGTCACTTAAAAAAACAATGCAATTTCTTCTACCTTCTGTAAGTTGCTAATATAATTCTTGTACTCGGAGGTTACAATTATCTTACATTTTCTGCAAAATTAATAATCATGTTCAAAAAGGTGATTATTAATGAAAAAATGCTGAGTTCCAGTGGCAATCAAGTCAATCCACATTATTTCTTTTACTTTAATCTTGTTATACACAGACCTCTGATAACATCTAACGTAAGAAAAATCTAGCTTTTCTCCAATTATGAAGGCTTTGTATGCTACTATTTCTGTGATACTTTTGGCCTAGAAAGCGATAGGAAGGCTATTTCAAGCATCCAGAAATTAGAACATAAGTCTCTGATAATTGAGAAAAAAATCCCGAGCATCTATAAATTCAGCAAAAGTTTAATTTCTGAGGCAGTATATATAAAACCCAAAATTGTTTGGAATTCACTAACTTTTTTTTTCCCTTCTTCCTCCCAGTACCTAACCTTTCAGCAGAGGCTGACAACCCATGCTTAGATCACAACAGAAGTCCTTTAGAAATTCAAGCTTACTGCAGGTTCTTCTCCCAGCGTGTCTAGCATCTTCAAATCCATTACAGAAAGGTGACATTAACCTGCCAGTCCTTCTTCACAAGTTTCTGTACTTTTTTGAGGGCCTGAGGCAAACACATGCGACCAGTCACTAAAGGATTTGGTAACGTTCCTACAGTGCAGTCAGTCTCTACCCCAGCAGCTGTTGTTTAGTGATAGATCAGTGAAGCAAAAAATTATGCTGGTATAAAAAATAGATCTTGAACCACAGCACTCATTCTTATGCCTTTGTTCTGCATTAGTGGCAAACCTCTGGGATTCATTTAGCTGTAATCATTTGTTACTGAGGGGCAGAGCGTCTTTCAGATAGTGGTGATGGAGTCACCTTTGAAACAAGTGCAAATGAGTAGAAATCATTTAGCAATCTATCCTCCCAGGGTTACAGTTTATAACTGGCACGTACTCCAAGAGCCTGTTCAGAATGTATAACACAAACATAAACATCAAAAAAAGCATTTTACTTCTTTATTCCGATTTTTTCTTAGACAGTTTAATTAGTTTACCGTCTGGATTTGTAATCCTTTATTGAAGAATGACAGACATACAAAGCAAGCACCAGGAGGCAAATTCTGTTTCTGTTTACACTGAGGGAGAAGAAGACCTATTAGGTGTCAGATTCAAAACTCAGTGGATTTGCTAATAGTGGTTAATGGCTTTGGATTAACTCTAGAATTATTGCTAGAGGATACTCATAGGTCTTCAAGGTGGGGTCTTTTAGTTAAACCATTTTTTCATTCTCATTCATTTTCCGAAATCAAGTTGCAAACTAGAAGTTTTTACAGACTCAACACAGAATTTAGTGTGTAGTTTGCAGGTGAAGACGAGAAAGCTTGTAAGATAGCTATGAAAGCATTTGAGGCACTATCTGTTGCAAATACCTGATCATAGTGGGGTATTTAATGCTTTAGGTTTTGCAGTTTTCATGCTGAATAAAAACATACCCAGCAGAACATTTGCAGTCATGTATAAAAAATTACACCTATCCCCTGCAAGTTGTTTTGTGGTTTTTTTAAGTAAAACTATTTGGCCTGCTCTAAATAATTGAGGTATTGTCTGGTTTGGGAATGAAAACTATTATGAAGGTCCTTGGAATTACCAACCTCCCAATATAACAGAGTTTTTTCTGAAAAAAAAAAAAAAAAGTCCAGGATAAAGAGATTCAAGAACAACTTCAGTATCCAAGTCAAAATTTCCAAATTTGAATCCATCCATACCCCACATTTTTCTCTTCTGGTTAGATTCAGCCTGAATCTGGATGTACATTAAATGTCATAGATTCTCAGCTTTCTGTATTAAGTGTAAAGGGTTTTTATCCCTGCACATGCCTGCAAACATCTGTGGAGAAGAGCAGCTCGTGTCTGCATTAAGCTGAGGTCTAAGCTGAATCACAGCTTTTCTCCTCTGATTTTATCTGAATTCCTCCACCTTGGCTGGAAAGGAGGATTTGACTGCTTCAGTCATGTAGGAGTTTCTGGTTCCATTTTTACTACTTGCATTATTTTGGCCAATAATAATTTCAAAGTAAATACTGTGTCAGTAGTAAGTGAGAAAGCATCTCCTATATTCTCACTTAACAGTGCTAAACTGAGTTTAACAAGTATGACTCCCTCACTCCCAAGTATGTATATAATTGTTATATATATAGTATCTGCTTCAAGCTTAAATATATCACCACTTTACATAATTATCATAATAGACAACTTACATTTAACCTATCACTTAAAATACCTGGCCAAATTAGTGAACACTATGTCATATTTACTGGCAGTAATTCCCATGGAACTACTGCATTTGAAAAACATCTGTAAGTCAAAGCCAACTTTCTTTGTGATGTTAAGGGTCAGCCAGAAGCATGTGCTTGTCCGATACATTGGAAGTACACATCCAGTGATACTCCAGGCAATGATGTAAATACTGTCTTTTGTCTAACGGTGCTGGTTTTGGCTGAGATAGATGTTGTTTTCTTCATAGTAGCTCACATGGGGCTGTGTTCTGTGACCAACAGTAGTCTAACTTTCTTCTTTCTGTGGTGTAGCAGCACCGTCTTTCAGCCAGAGCCAATTAAGAAGCATTGTTTTACTAGGAACTGCTGAGCCTTGGACTAAAGAAGTGTGAACCTGGCCCCTTACTCCAGCTTCTCTCTTCTGTCATGTGGTGCAGCACTGCCTTAAAAATTCTTTTTCTAGACTCAGAGAAGTAGGGAAAGATCTCAAATGAATTCCAGGTATTTCCTATTCTCCAGGCCTTCCTTCACTGAAGTCCCACCTTTTGCTTAGGAAGCTAATAGGTTAGCTGTACACGCTCTGCAGACTCTTTCATGGTGCGTGGGGCAGTTCTTCTGTACAGATGCTCTACCTCACAGCTCTAGCTGTGACACATCCAGCTACCAGACTATAGATTTTGTCATGTTTTGACTTCGGGCTGCGTTAGATATATGTACAAGCTGTTTTATGGCCTCCTTTGCAAGCTTAATTCAGTGACTAATTCTGCCATTGTCAGGATACAAAGCTATTATTTCTAGAAGGTATCTGGCAATACTTGGGAGGTAGGACTGAGTGGCAGGAGAAGGAAATAGAAATGGTCATGGTCAGCTTACATAAAGAAAGAAAACAACATTGGAACCGTATAAATTCACTATTTTATGCTTTTTGTGTAATGTAGAATTTTATTGCAGGATGGACACAAGCATCTTTTAATCCACAAAAACATCCTAGCTGAAAGCACTGACGGTTCAATGCCTCTGCTGAGAATGTGCCCCTTAGTCAAGGCTGTAGACAATGAGATGTAAGTAGGAATCTTAGCCCTTGCAGACACCCGGATACCCACCAAAGGCAGCCATCCTGAATAGCATAGGAGGTAGAGAATAGAAGGCATTTGTGTACTTCAGTGTTCTGTTAGTCTGAGACATCAAGCATGGTACACTATTCTGTGTGCTGAGCATACTTTTGCTGTGCCTAGGCACACTTCTAGCAACTGCCTCAGCTGCCTGTTGGTCGGTGCACGTCCAGTTTACACCTTGAGGCTTACTGCTTCAGAAGCAACTGGATACATGTGCCCTTTGTAGGAGCAGGGTTGTGGTAAGGAGGCTTGACCTATGAAATATTTGTTATTTTGGAGTCTGCTGTAGTTGTTAGCCAGGCCTGCTTCCTTCTGAATAGTCAAAAATCATAAGGACTGTTGTCAAGAGAGAAATACCTAGATAAGGTAAAAAAAAATGTTACAGATTGTGAATGAAGTGGGTCTTCCGTCCATATGTCTGTGGAAACAACAAATGTAGAGTGCTGATATTAAGCAGTTTAATGGTCAAGGAATAGTCGCAATATAGAGAGTTGTTCCATACCAGTCACGGAGCTTATGGATTGGTGATTGCCAGTAACTCTATTAGATGTATAAAACAACATCAGCAGAGTAAAAGCAGCTTTTGTGCCAGACATGCAGATGTGAAAACCCTTCAGGTAGGTGAAACAGTATCTTTAAACATTCTAACGTTAAACCACCACATTTTAATGAAGACTTATAATGAACACTTGTAACATATTCTTCCTCTGGTATATTGTTCAAGATACCTAGCAACACTTTCAAGTGTACACAATTTATAGAAATGATATTTTCTAAGAGTATCAATTGTTATATATTTTGTTGTTGAAATAGAAAGACAATTTGTGAATATAACTCTTTGTTTTGCATGGTTATTTCTTGTAGCAGTCCAAGTGAGATAATGCATCCATTGTCTGTTAATCTTTTTTTTTTTCCTCTTTGCATTAATGATCAATTATAATAACATCTTGTGCTGCATCTGACTTTTTGCTATCTAGTACAGAATCCAAAAAGCACTATTAATAGTGGGTTCAATCAATTTCTAAGTGCATACATTTCCTCTAGGTACTGATCTAATTGCAATCATAGAAGACATTAAAGAAACATGCTCTAAAAATGGGAAAATGTATAAGTTAGAGTGCCAGAAACAATGAATAAACATGTATCTGATTCTTCTAAGTGCTTTTCGAATGAAAGTTTATTAATCCACATAAATTCACATAAATATCTCTAATCAAATGCATATTTCAAGCTGCCTCACAAAATGTGATTTACACATTTGTCTTCAAAGACAGCACTTTCAGCAACCGTACCTACGTTATTGAACATGGCTCAATTTTATCACAGCTCTGCCTTTTTAAAAGTGGATTTCATGTGTCAGGACCCTGAGTGCATAAATGGTGGCCCCAACCAGCCTCACCTGGAGCTCCTACCCAGGTCCTGCCCATGAGCTTCAGGCTCCATTTAAGCTTAGCCTTTAACCGTTAGTCCTCATTTGAGCTACATCATAGATGTCCTTGTTTTCAGTCCTGTCTCTGGTGCTGCCTCCTTGGTGAACCTCATGTGTGTGTTGTCACCTAGCTCAGCTCCTGGTCTGACTTCTTAGATGTAACTTGCAGTTTTTATCTGGAACTTTGGCCAAGTCTCCCAGGTAGACTGTGGACCTGCCACAGCCCCACTGTCAATTGTCTCAGACCTCAGCTCCTTTTGCTTCTGACTGCACTTTCTGTTTGGACCCTGGACATGGCTCACCGCTATTTGGGATAGTCAGTGGACCTTGTTATCAGCACCAGACCCTGCCCGCTGTGTTTAGACCCCACAGATCTGTGCTGGAGTCATCCTCGGCTCCTGGCTGCTTCCTGACCTAATGAAAATGCTGTGTCTGTGATGTACGGTGTAGTTTTCATACTTGGAAAACTATTGCATCTCTTGAAAAGTAATCTCAGCTGGGCAATAATAGAAGAAAAAGACAAGAACAAAGCACCCAAATTACAGTTCATAGGAGGTACAATGGTAACAGGAAATAATTTGGCTTTTTTATTCCTATCAGCCTTGATCTCTGAATTATTAACTATTTCTAATCAAACAGCTTGGTACCAAAAAGGTCTAATTTCTTGCAAGTTTAAATCAATATTTAACCTGTATTCCCAGCATTAATTAAAATTGGTAATATGATACTATTTGTCCATCACTTCTCTGCTCTCCAAGTGATACAGGACTGTGACAAATAGTGCAGTAAAATTAAGAGAGGTAACCTTTGCTAGACAGTAAGCAATATTTAGATGAAATAACGTTCTTCAGAGGTGGCACCATTTTCTAGAACACAGTACTTGTGTATAGAGTCTTTAGATAATTACATTATAAAGGTTGCTTCAAGTGCTGAGAAAAATATTCCATATAAAACAAATAAACATAAGGAGGGGGGAAAAAAAGTCATTCTGTGTTCCCAGATTTTAGTCAAACTAAAATTCTTGGAGAGCTCTACTTAAAAAGATGACAAAATTCAAATCACAGTACACAAAAGGTTGTACATCTTTGTTTGTAAAAACTAAAAGAAATGCAGTTTCTGGAAACCTACTTTATATTGTTATGCATAAATTTAAGTTAATACCAAGTATTCCTATTTTATTCTAGTGTTCTGTAAACTTCCTAAGTTGCAGTTTTCTAGGTTGTTTCCTACCCACTCCAAGTACAACATGAAGGACAGTTCAAGTTAATGGAAGGAAGAAATTGGCCACATTTATGAGAGATGTTGAGATGATGAAACAAATGTCAGGTATCACGGTAATACATTTCTGGACTCAGAGTTATTGTTACTCCTTAGTGTGCTCCCTAGAAGATCAGAGGAGGAGTTGCTTTTCTCTGAGTCAACGCGTGTTCGCAGTCACTGTGACTGTGCTGACTTAGCTGGTGGGCTGGTGGATGAATTTTCTTTTTTGAAGGAATGATTTATTTCTTCAAGACTTTCCCTGAAAAGTCTTTTTATCAAAGTATGAGACCAAGCAAATTCTGAGAGTTTATAGCATTTTTAATTAATTTTTTACAGTTTAACAGAATTTACATTTTAAAATGAGGAGCATGTTAACAAAAGAGTAGAATACATTGTCTTTAAAGTATTTGATGTGCTCAGAGCACAGGTATGCAGTTCCTGTCCTTTCTACTCTGTCTTGCCCCTACATCCCTATCACAGGGTCATTTTGACACGGAGCAAAAGAATCTAACTGCATTTCTAGATAAAAAAAGAAAATTACCATAATGCTTTCTTTTAAACTGGCAGAAAATAGCTTTGGTGTTTGATGGGGTCTGATGAATGCAGTTAAAGTGGAAATAGCAAATTTTCATGGAAGATTCCTGTGAGCTGTTTTCCATGGTTTTAACCTGCAATCAAAGTATTCTGATGTTCACTTTCAAGGGCTATGTAGTAGCTGTTGAAGGTATTATGCTCCCAAGTGATACTGGGTTTTGTGCTGAAGTTATCAAATCTATTATTAGACATTTAGGTGTGTACCTTTCGTTTTGCTCTTTTAAGCTTGCTCAGGGCAAAATATTTTTCTCTCCAAGACGGGAGTGAATTGCAGCTTTCAATTTGTCATGAGATCCATGTGTAGGCACGTTGAGATGTTCACATGCTCTGTAAAACAAATACTGAGGATTCTAAGCTTCCATGCTAGCTAAAGTTACAGTCCACTCAAAAACAATTCAAAAGGAACAAACGTCCATTGTGCAGTACTCATGGCTGTGGGCAAGCTTTTATTCCTCTATTCTAGCTACATAAATGGGCTGCCACTGATTGTGTTCTTTGTAGCGATGAGTTGTACTTTCATTGCTTTCAGACACACTGCTCGGGAGCAACTGACAGCAAAGAGGTGGATAATTCAGTCCTCACAGGTAACAGTTTAATCCCCTAAGTAGTCACATTAAAGCTAAGGGCTCTAGTTCCTAGTTGTGTGAATTTATCAGAGCAGGGAGGCCTTGGGCAAAGTTTGACTAAGCAACTCTTTTCAAACTGTGATACGGCTGAGTTTGAAATTCTTGTCAGTCTTCACATGGAACAACTGCTCAGAGTGGGAACAATATATATGACACAGGCCTGGAAAGATGGATTTGTTTTAGAATACTATTCCTTAGTTGACTCACCTTCATTTTTTTCACATAAAAAGTTCTGCAAATCTCTGTTGACTTTTGGATATTTACCCACTATCAGTTATATAAAAATGATGAGGTTTAACCAGACCAATTCTTTGTCATAGTTGTCAGTCTTTATACTAACTGTGAGACGGGTTAGTCATCAACATCATAAAAGAAGCCTCTGGTGTCACGGCCATACTAGTGATCGTTGTGTTGCTACTGGTGACAAAAACGATGCTGGAAATTGTTTAGTAGAGCAAAAGTAACCATTTGATATTCTCAGAATGATACTGCAAAACTAAACTAACCTATTTTTAAAGACTGTTATGTATAATAACATATAATTTCCATGTATAAATAGAAGTTAACAAGTAAAAAATAGTTCTGCATTTGCTTATTATTACTCTTAAGACAGTAATACTAGCAAAAACAAGAAATTTGCTTGTGGTACATTTGAACGCATATCTAACTTTATACTAGCCACGAGCAATTTTATAGAAACCCACACAAAAGATTCTGAAATGCCCTTTCTGAATAATTGAAGATGGCTTTACATTTTTACCAGCATCTCCATAAACTCGGTATGGTATCAGTGATAGTCTACCACAATATAAGCCATAGAGTATCATTTACAAACATACTTTGAGAGGTTTACTGTAAGTAATGAAATTATTAGAGAGCAACCAGGACAAATATATCTGAATGCTAAAATACGCTTTATGATCTCAATAATTGTCACAGTAAATATTTTTTTCTGAAGACCAGATGGATAATAGCTGGACTTTGTGCAGTTTTGAAGTGGGTGGGTAAAGAACTTGCTGTTTTCTCATCTTTCTACCCCATATACATTATTCAATGTACTGAAAGTAGCCACAGATATTTTCTAGGTGTAAATGGATACTTCATGATGGTATTTTTCCCTGTATTCCTTCTACTCTAGACTGTAAGTGTTACCATCTAATTAACAGAGAAAATAAAACCTCTTCTGATAAATGTCCTTACTTCAAATCAAAACTTTCAAAAAGTATTTCAAGCTGAAACTACTTAAGTGTCACTTGCACTGGAAAATATTTTCTATTAGTAAAAATAGTGTGTATCTAGTACTACAAGTAGCTGCTTTGGGGTTGAATTCATTGACAATTTTAAGTGATGCACAGGGAGGTACAAGCCCAAGTCTATGATACATGTCAGGATTAAGAAGTCACACTTGCTGCTTCCTCATTCCCATCTCTGCCAGAGCAATGAAAAAAAAAAAAATAAACCTTTTACTATTTCAGTGAAAAATCATGCTCTGTTACAAAAATAGAGAAAGACAAGGAAGCACATTCATGCAGTTTATGCATGTATATGCTTTTAACCTTTCTAAAAGCAAAATTAAAGTTTTCAAAAATAGGATTTCTCCTTTTTAAAGGAAAGCAGACTCTCAGTGGATGTAGCAGTATTTTTTTTTTTTTTTTTTTTAAGGTTTTGGCTGGGTAGCCAAAATGAGAGAATAAAAGGCCTAATTTAGCATTATGATAAAGAAAAGTTCAATCAGCATCTTCTGTGGAAAAGACAAGTCTGTCAGTTCTGTGTCTCCTGTTCTGAAATCTTCACATCACTAAGCACAGATTTGCAACCAGAGAAACATAGTCAAAGCACGCCTCTAATTAACAAGGATTTACTTGAGGGGATTCTCTTCAGCATGCTACCACCTATGAAAATCAGTAGACTGGCACTTAGTTGGTTCTGAGCTGTTCCCGTATCAGCTGAAAGACGGAAAGGTGGCTGGGAAGTATGACTTGGTAAGATTGAAAAATCACTGCAGTTTGATTGGCTACATGCAACAGTTTGTTAATTTAGTCTTACATAACTGGTTTTCTGGATGCAGGAGAATATAAAGGTATTTTGTTTCCTTGTAAAGTTTCTGTGGGTGATACATTTACAAATGAACACAACAAAATGTGCATAACTACAGGGTATTACGGTATTATGCCTAGGATGTGTCAGACAGGTGGTGAAGTTAATAAATACACTAGTCATTAAACAAGTTGCTATTTTTAATATACGTTATATATGTGTTTTACCATTTTTAAGTCTTTCTTGTGTGCGAAAGTATCTTTTTTCCTCCTTTGCTGTCAAAATATTGTTCTAAGAATTATAAGATCATCAACTATTCTGATCATAAGAACTTTCTTCTGTATTTTTCCTCATTCAGAAATCAGTAATATAACACTACTGTGACAACTTTCAGACAAAGACAGCTTTCCTTTCAAAGTTATGATGAGTCCTGTTGTAGTCATCAAGGCTTCCTTATATACATTATCCTCTGAACATCCCTTCGAACTTTTTTACTCGGGGCTCTGACGATAAGATGACATGGATGACATATTGTCTTTACTTGTATACTTCTCACGATCCAGTGAACCTTTTCATCATTTTACTGCAGAAAAGGAAAAATCCACACAGTCAGGATCTGATTTTCAGTTTCACATCCCATTAATTCAATTTTGTGTTCTACTTTAGCTTTAAAAAGTAAATTTTGAAAGACAGTTTGCATTTAATCTGAAAGAATAATGTTCACATTCAGTGGCTTATTTAGAAAATCTGGATGAGGTTTGCACAATCGCGGTTTTATATGTGTACATGCATACATAAAGATGAAATTATGCCTGGGTTATTCAGAGTTCTTGAGAAGAGTTTTTATACAAGGCTTCGTTCCTTATTAGAGGAACTCAAAGACCAAAATGTTGAATGGGCAAGAAACACATTTGCATAATAATAATTAGTTTTTCAAGAGTTTACATTCTCAGAGATATTTAGGACTGTAGCTTGTCTTGAATATTCTCAAAGTGCATTTGATTATATTCCTTATCAATGTGACATACACATCTTATCAAACAACATGACTAAAGAGCATCTCCTTCACATCTAGCAGTTGCACAAAGCTGAGGAAGGAAGGCTGGCTCTTCCTCCAGCCATGATCAATGACACAAAATAGATTTGTAAGAAATGGATTTAACCTCAATCATAGCTTGCTTTCTTTTAGTCTTCAACTGATACTGTTTAAGAGATAATTTTGCGCCTTTCAATTTTCTGCTTCTGTTCAGTATTCATTAATCTTCATATTTTAAAAGTAAAGTTAGATGAACTGAATGCAGGCAGTATTTTTCTGGTGACAGATACTGGTTTTCTTCTGGAGTTATTTTTAATATTTACTATCTACAATTTAAGGTGACACAGAGCTAAAGTTACCTTCTCCAGAGCCTTTAGGATAATTTAGAGCAGCCTCTGGATTAGTCTTAATTTCTGCCCATTTTTAGCGTTCTCTCTTTGTCTCCTAATAAGTAAAGGGAAAAGCTACAGTATACGGCAAGTTCTGCTGCGCCTGAAATACTCAGATTCTCTCTCACTAGGAGATATTTCCCAATGACTTTTTTTTTTCTCCAAACAAAGTTTATTGGAGACATTAAGGACTCCATTAATTTTACCTTCAGCATTCTTCTTCTGCTCCACCTCCTCCAGGCAAGTACTATGATTCTTGTCATACTCAAGCTATTTTTTGAATTTATCTAAGAAAGTTACAAATATCCGTGTTTCTCATTGAACAAATTCAGGTCATTAGTTACCGTGGTGCAGAAAGTACTTCATCAGAGGATGCTGTGGAATGTTGATTTCTATAAAAAATGCTGCATTTCTTTTCACATTAAAACAGGATTATCCTTAATTCAGGTGGCTATGTTTGTTGTCTCCGTCTGATCTTTGTAATAGTTACATTGGTTTCTCTGTGGTTTTTATCTGAGGTGTTTCTTTGCAAGAGGATTACCTTTGTCAGAAAGATTTCCTTAGTGCCATTTAAAAACCTTTCCCTCTTCTTCCCTGACCTCGTATTTTTTTATGTATTGTAGTTAAAAAATTTTCAGTTTAATCTTATCCTGTAGTGCAATCTACACTCATTGCTACCCATGCTGTAATCATTTTTCAAACCTGCAGATTTGTTCTGTGTTCTTCCTCCATCGAAGTGATGTGCTATATTTGACGTACGCATCTTTTTCACCTTTCATTTCTCTTTTAGCTCATTCTTTTCCACATAACCTTTCTCTCATTGTGAATTTATTTCCAGGCAGCATGAAGCCTCCAGATACCAAATGGTTTTTTACCATTTCCTATGTCCTTCTACTCTAAAGAAAAGGCTTCACTCAACTTTAGCAGAGTAAATCTGTGCTGCTTTGTACATGGTTATTCACAGCTGGTATATCTGACAGTGGGTTGTTTATGGAAATTGAAATTTGTCTTTGAGGTAATGGTGATGTTTGCAACATAATTTTTGAGAGCAGAAATGGTTTTCAGAATGAATGCTTTCAAAATTTTACTTCAGTAAGTGTTTTTAAAATGTGGTTTATGGGTTTTCCCTTTCATCCTTTCAAAATTTAATCCTGTTTCATCTCTCCTACTTTGTATCATCCACTTTTGACTGTGAGCAGGTAAAGGCAGAGGATATCCTTATAATTTCTAGCACACTGGGCCTGATTCTGAAACTTCTAATTAAGTTTTAAATTATAAAATAGCATTTAGCAGTTACCCCACTATTTTCTCAGAAAACAAGTTTTCAACTTGACCAAACATTGAAATGCCTTCAAAAGAAGACATTTCTCTGCTTTAATATGCATGATCAAATAATAATAATAAAAAATTAGCTACCCAATTGCCTGCTTTAATAACACAGTGGTATTTCCAGTTCAGCTTTTCATGGATCCCTCTTACCTTCTGCATGTATTTTAAAGTGTTGGTTCCAAAGTTTAATCTCAGATTTTTGTGCTATTAAATAAATAAATCCTTTCACTGCTATTTATCATCGGATATTCACTGTAATAATATGCAGAAATTATTTATGTAAGGAATTAATGGAAAAGGAAAGAATGTATGGCTGGTTTTATATCAGCTTTTTCTGACTCCTTTCCTTTCTTTTGATATGATTAATTTATCTTGTTTTAGTGTGTGTATATATATATATTTTTTTTTTTTTTTTTTTTTAATGGAACTGAAAGTCCAGGTCAATGATTAGGTCTGAATGGAGAAGAGTCAAAATGCCAAAATGGATTCTAAGACTTCACTAAGCTTGAGAAAATGTTGTAAAGTTCTGCAAAATTTCTACCTAGGATATGGAAATTCAGTCCCTCTAGCAGTGATTTCCAAATCTGTCATAATCCAGATTACAAGGAAGATGAGCTGAATGCAGTGGCAAAGTAAAGAAACATCTGAGAAAATGATTCATAACTTCTGCAGCCATTCAGGCATCTCTCTTCTTTTTTCCACCACCTACATTTTAGGCTTTGCTTTGGAGCAAGGTTAAACCACTGAAATTCCAGACTCCAATCCTAGACACCACTGAACACATTTCTTTTTATCATAAAAGGCTATGTAGCATTATGAGAAAAATTACTATCTTATAGACAATTGCACAGGTTAGATCAACTCCTGGCACCACAGGCTTGGAACTGAGGATATAAAGAAACACTGGGGAGCTGCAGTTACTAAAGTAGGACAGTATGTTGTATATACAATAGCACTGCAGGGTTAGATGCTTCTTAAAGCAAAACTTGAGACGTATGTTCCTTTTGGGTTTTGAATGACTTGCAGTGGCTTTACAGATGTGCTAAATAAGAAGATTGCAGGTGAAGAATGATTCACACAACAGACCAAGCTGGGTGCAAAGGACAAAGTAGAAGGAAGGAGAAGATAGACCAAAGCTTAATGAGTATAGGACTTCTTAATTAAATAAACAATCAACAAAATGAGGGATCTCAACTGCTTGTAAAACTGCCAAGAAGAAAGTAGCTATTATTGCCACAAAATGGATTATATTAGTTTAACACTTTTGTTTATCTTTGGAATATTACACAGGTGCACTGTAAGTTTTGGAAATGAAGATTGTTTAGTGCTGCTGACATCTGTTCAAAGCCAACGGTGAATCTCCCTATGATAGTGATGAATGAAAGGAATAGAGTCGCAATATGAGACAGGCATAAGTGATCAGCATCAGATTACTTGCATTGATTTTCACCTACATTTTACTTGTGCTAAGGAGAGAGATTTGGAAATTTCTCCACATGAAGGATGAATTGATTGTCAGGGGGGCTTAGAAGAGGTTCCCCTTTAAATCACTTACTTCAATCACTTGTTACGGAATCCTAGTTTAGGAATCTACTTGCTTCAGAATGAGTGAATTGCACCTCACCCGATACAAGGCAGGAGTACCGTTTATTGAGGTAGATTAATGATTTGACAAAGCTTAGTGAATTTTTTCAAATTCAGCAAAAATCAACAAAGGTTGATCAAGTTTCTATTTGATGGCAAGGTTGCTACATTATTTACTATATAGAAAATGATTCAAACAATTGGATTATAATAGTTGTGCACATATAGATATGTATATACAGAGTGAAAGTGACCTGGAGTTGGGCTAGAGTGATTTCCACAGGGACTGGGAGTAGTGGGGGTAAGGGTGGCCCTCCCACTGAGTTACTGGGGTTTCAGAAAGGACCTCTTACTTTCTAAAATCTTATTGGAGAGGAGCCTAGATATGGCTAGATCCAATCTTAGACCCGGTCAATGGTTTATGGCTAAAAATATCAGGAAGGCTGGGAACATAAGAGATAAAGGAAATACTCCTGTTTGGTCATCAGGTTCAGAATGGACCCACTTGCCCTCTGAACTCCTTCAGCGAGTGATCTTAGATCCAGCCTTAGTCCCAGACCTGGTCAACAGTTTATATCTAAGGATATAGAGGGAAGGGGATAAGGAGTGCCCTCCCGTTCAGTCACAAGGTTCAGAATAGGCCCCCTTGCTCTCCAGATGACTTTGCAGAAGAAGGTTAGATCTACCCCCAGTCCCAGGCCTGATTAATGGTTTATGACTAAGGGAATTTGGGTGTTGGGACTTCAGTGTGGTGCTTAACGTAGTGCAGTGTTTCTTACGTAAATTTGAGGTTGCAGCAATTTAAAGAGACAGCAGCAATTCAAATATATTAACACTGTTGTGGTAACTTATGAAATAGCAATGATTAATCAGTCAAAATCAATAATCGGTTACTGTCAATATAGTGACCACCTAAGATTTAACAAAGCTTGTTAAGCAAGACAAATAGCACACATTCACATGCACGCAGGTAAAGGTATAGAGGTTAACCTATGATCAAGAGGTTGCTTTTCTGCAGATTATAGAAAGTTTGGGCACCCTGGGGTTTCTAGGATCCTAGAGACCCCAGGGTGCCCAAACCACTATATTTTTGCAAAATCCTAGAGACTGCAAATACTCACGTCTCCCTTCATTGGCTTATTACAAGCAGACGGTCTTCCTTGTTGTTGGTCTCTGCAGATGGACTGTGAATTCCCTTTGTCAGCTTACTGCAAGCAGGTGGTCTTTCCCTGTCATCAGTCTTTGCAAACAGGTGGTGATTTCCTTCATCACCTTATCACAAGCACACAGTCTTTCCCTTGGTTGGCTTTACCAGCAGACAGTCAGAGTCTGGCCTAAGTGGTGTCCCCGCTCAGGGGGAGTTACTGAGTCTCAACCTGCTGAGCTCACAGAATGCTCCAATGGGCCTCACTTCTAGGATCAGTATTTATAGGACCGGAAGATGGTTGACTTCATTCAGTACTATGGCTCGTATTTTTCCACTGTAGTCCTTGTCAGGCTAGCTTGGCTGTTCCCTGATGGGGCTATGGTCCTTCCTTCCCAAGGTATTCAGAAGTTATGGATACAGTTACGGGGTGCCTAACTGTTCCAACTCACTGACCCCATCTCCAGGAGCTGCAGGAGTCTGTCTGACTCAAAGACCAGACTCTCCCAGTCTCCTACACGGAAAAACTAAACAATGGCTGGTACCAACGTGCAAAGTGGCCTAGCAGTCAGCCTTGCCAAGCAGCCTAGGAGTCAGCCTCGCAAAGCAGCCCACAAAGGGGTTCTGTACCACCACAGATTCCTCTTGAAGTCAGTAGAACAATCCATTGATTTCCATATGACAAAAATAGAACAGTCTCTCTCAACATGTTCAATGTGAACATCTTCCAACCAGCATTGCCCAAAGAAAGAGCTTTCATTTAGCAGATACAAGACTCTCTTCCTAGAAGAAAATATATTATGCTGATATTCCTCTTAGTTTTCATTATGATAATCATTATAGTTCTTCAAACCCACTTATATTCAAATAATAGCAGTGCTTAGTATTTACACAATGCTCTTCCTATCTTTTTTTGCAAGCATTAACTAATGGATATTTTAAATCAGAAGCAATGCTGTAAAGTTTCAGATATGGCTGCAGGGATTCCCTTAAATTAGAGATTCCAAAATACTAGCTGCAATATGGCAATTTTATGTTGTTGGCTGATAGTTGCTCAGACTGGTACCTTAGTGAGTTTATCAGGTTTCTCCCTCACTTCTGCACATTTGCTTTAATTAAATTGTCAGCTGAACCCTGGTTTAAATAATGCACAGATTATATAAATATACACTAAACAATGAGGCGTTACAAATCAGTCATTTGGGGTAGGAAATAACAGAGAGTAAATCCTGCTGTTTGCAAGCATCGATCTGTGAGGAAGTGAATCTCTGATTTCATTTAGGCACTTTGAGGATTCCCCCACTTCTCCAAGCTTCATGCTTGTAGCTTTAAAATACAGAGGAGACTGAAAAAAATCCTCAACGTGATGAACAGTGGTAAGATTTTGCAAACCAGCAAAATCTTCATAGCATTTTCCTTTTCCCTGCTGGCATCCTGCCTGCTTCTAATTGGAAGCAATTGCCTTCCTGTACTGCACTGTGGCAGAATAGACTACATCAGCTGTAAGCCTATGAGAAGAACATAAAATCTTGCCTTGAAAATGTTTCAACAATTACATATATCACTGTATATTTATTTTTGTAAGAAAATCCTCTATCCCAGAAGTACTCTAAGTACTGTGGTTTGCAGAGATAGTCATGTTAAATACATGGTTTTCATAGAACAAATGAATAAGCAGCTGCTTCTAACAGGGATAGTTGCATTTTTGTTGCCAGACTTCTGCCATAGGACTCTTATTTACTTATATATTCCTCTATATATATTCTATCAGAATAAATATGTCAAATATAAAATATATATAAATATATATGTACGTATATGTATGCATGTATTTTTTATATGTACGTTACCTACTGGTGTAAACTAGCTGCAGAAAATACAAAATATCTTTGGGTTTTTTAACTGTTTGGAATTGCAGTTTCCATCTCTAAATATAAAGTAAATAGTGGATCCCATGAATCACACAAGGTCATGCTTTAACTTAAAAGTCTACCACACAGTGTCCCTGGGGAGGGTTTGGAAATAATGGAGGAATTATACACAAGTGTTTTATTAACTGCACTAAGTGCAGCACCTTAAATCCTTGCTTTGCATTTCTTGGCTGTCAGTTATAACCAGACATAAAATGGGAGAACCTGAAAATGCTGTTTGGCTTAGGAACAGCTCGAGTGTTTATTCCTTTGCAGTATAACCTCTAGTTGGATTGACATGCTTAATGTTTTCCTTTGCCCACTTTCAACTTGAAGATTCAAATAATTTGTTTATTTTAGAACTCCCCCCTCTAAAACTATTGCATTAAAACCATGCAAAATAACAAGTTTCATCTTACATGCGTTTATGCATATATGTTCCTGAAATTACAATCAAGAAACCTGAAGGATCAAGTTGTAATGTGGACCCAAAGAAAGCCTGGAAAGCAAATCATCTAGGGGTTTTTTTTGCAGATTAGTTCAACATGGAGAACCATATCTCAGTGAAGAGGTCTCAGGTCATCAGTTGAAAGTTCTGTTTCATGTTTCATTGTGAACTAAATCTTCAATTGCTCATCTGGCATCTCTGAATTAACTACTTTGCCATTGCCCTTTCAGAAACTGTAAAGTGAGGAAATACCTCTTGTCAGTTGAGATATCCCCATAAATATGTGAGAATAGTTTGAAACACTTTAAAGTTCAATTAAATGTTTTAGATACAGTAAGGCATTGATAGGAACTAGAACTACCTTGAGAAATAACTTTGTTATTGCTATGATTTTCATCCTTAGACAAGCAAGGGGTGCAGGTATTGATGGCTCTTTTGAGATTTTCAGAAAAATTACAGAAGTTTGCTAAATCTGGGGGAAGACTGGGTGTTCACAGAATGTGATAGTAACTACACCTGAGAGTGGTAATCTCTGTACAGGTAGATTGCATAGGCGTACTTAAGTGAGAGCTATTTACACAAGAATGTAGAGTGAGAATTCGAAATTACTCATGGCATGTACACGGTGGTTAGTTTTTGAATATTTGGTCTGAGCATTCACATCCATAATAAAATTTAATAGTACAGTAGTTACAGTAACAGCATAAGGAACCAGTGACGATGTTCAAAAAACTGGAATGGTGTATGTCCAGATACCCCAGAAGACACTGCACCCTGAGCGCCAGCCTCTTCCTTTTAAGGTTGTATGAGCAAATGGCTTGGCTGTGCCTTGGATGTTCCTGCCAGTCATAAACAGCCTCACCACTGTTATCCTACAGTACTAAAGTGCTTTATTCTGCTGCTTCTGGCACTGGAGTAGCACTTGAATACAGTATTCAGTCGCGATCATGGCGTTTGGTCAAGCTAGGGCTTGCACAGTGTCAGGACTTGCAATAATTCATTTTGCTAATTAGTCTTAGGCTGGTAAAGAAAGTAAGATAAAAATTAAAGTTAAAATTATGTGACACTTTTCTTTGTGGTCTGGTTATCCCAGTTTACTATTTTGTGGAAGTTTAACACAGTATTAGTCTACTTTTGTCCAAATTGCTCAGAATATAATTTCACCAAGATGACGTGCAGATGCCATATTCATGGGAAGAAGGAAGTACTCAGCAGTAAGGCACCTGCCTGTTCCTAAAAACTCCCCTACACACAAGCACCAAATAGTTTATAAATCTCTCAGCTTACTAGTTTGTTTACACTGTGTAATTGAATGGGTCAGTCTATTTTTCCAACAAATCAAATGAGAAAAGGCTTTTGGCTTTCATAAACTAAAGAAGTATAGTTATCTCACCCGCTTTAAAACTTGATTTTTGAGGGGAAGTAAAACAAAAGCAAGTGTTACTTGAATTTGATTTTGGCTGATATCACCTCTGATCCCATCTTAATTTCAGGAAGATTTTATACGGAAAAAGTTGACCTATAGCTATTTATACTGTTACTTTATATTCAAGGCGGCATAGTGATGAGTCTGACTATGAATACATGCTTGTCAACCTGTTAGTATTCACGTTCAGGTATAGCAGCTCTTAGGTGATATATTATACCGTTCAGCAGAATTCATACTACTTAGGAAAAAACAGGAATGTCTTTGTTTTGAGAACTACCATCATCATTTCTCATGTTACTGTCTCAGAATTGGAACAAAAAGTTTTCCATTGCAGTAGTAGCTCTTAACTAGCTTTGTGATACAAGACTGTTTATCATACTTTCTCCTTGGGAGGGAACATTTAGTAATAAGAAAAAATAGAAATCATTTTCACTTAAGTCTCAATCTGTTCTAGACTTATTCAGCATTTTACAGTGAAGGAACACGTTCACTGAAAAAGCAGCACGAAGAAGACCTGGGAAAACAAAGAAAGAGAAATGGTGGTTGGAGCATGCCATGACACAGAAGAAACACAAAGCAGCCAGAGATTTAGTCTCCAATTATGCTAGTATATATTTGAGAAACAGTGTTTGGAATTTGTTCCTCATACTCTATGTTGAACAAATAATTATCTTCACTATATCAGCTCTGCACTACTCTTGGGTCTCAGAGAGACTCTGCTTTTGTTCTCAGAAGTAGTAAAATTACCTGGTGTAAGAGCAGGTCTTCTCCTTTTCTTCTCTGGGAAATATCTCTGCTTTAGAACACTTTCTGAAGTAGTAAGCCAAAGATTATTGGAACTTAAGAAGTAAAATGTTTGCTGGTTTCCTTATAATCAGGAGCTCCTGACAGGCTGTTAAAAAACTAGTAGAAATCAAGACATTGATAACCAAGATGTTCATTGATAAGTTTATATAAATTCTGTCAGCGATATTGCAGTCACCCCTGGCATGAACAGATTAGTCTGAGAATAGTGATTTATGTGTTACGTCTTTGAATGGAAAAACTGAAGTTTTTTTCACTTGCTGGCAAACCAGTTTGGAGACTAGGGGGCAAACCACTGAATCCCCAATAAACAGAATTTTAGGGCTCTGAGACTACTTAATGTTTTTGTAAAAGTGTCACACTGAGAGGCTTCATAGTTTTCTCTTTATCTGCCAACTTACAAATGTATGCAAGAAATTCCACTTATCTCTTTTAAACTTACCTTTTTTCTTTGCAGAATGTCATCATCATCTGCTAATTACACTATCATATACCTTTGGGTAGAGTGTTCCTAGTCTGTTCTGCTGATTTCACTTGTCAAAGTGTGAGAATGGCTTCACCACCTGGCAGTTAGGACAACTTCCTTAGAACCAGGAAAAAGCTGAAAGATTTTTGCTTCTGTTCTACTCTTTCCCTCATTCAAAACAGAACTTTCAGATGGGTGGTGTATATTCACATGTCCCGTGTTAGAGTAAATATTCTATATAGCTGGTGGGGGAAGAAAAGCACTACAGCATCCTTTTTACCTAGAAGTTTTTTCTTATATGAAAACAAAGCACACACTTTTGAGTCCAATACTATGTTCATTAGACCTGAAACAAACATGGAAAAAACCACGATTTATTTCAGCTTGGCCCAATTAATTTACTTTTTGTTCATACTGAGGAGTAGCCTTCAACTCAGGTCTGAAATTTTTTTGTATTTTGACAAGGTCCAAAAGTTTTCTTCATTTTTTTTTCTTCAGCTTGACTACAGTTTCTTCTTTTGCAACAGCT
This sequence comes from Coracias cyanogaster, assembly GCA_033124195.1. Lineage (NCBI taxonomy): Eukaryota > Metazoa > Chordata > Aves > Coraciiformes > Coraciidae > Coracias > Coracias cyanogaster. Next base: position 49,898 of record JAVSBS010003089.1, read on the forward strand.
GGAAGTAATTATGTTTTATCATTTAGCTGGCTAAATGGTTATTGCTCAAGAAGTCTCTAAGGGAAGTAAAATTTTAATGTAAAAAAAACATTTAAAATACCCAACATATGAATATATATATAGGGTTTAATTTGATCCCAGTGTTTGCATGGCCACACAAGGAAGTAGGAAAAAATGAGCATATCTCATTTCCATGATACAATATAGTTTGATGCTCCCATTCCTTTGATCTTTGAGAAGGCTTTTCCAAACTATTCCTCAAAATGCAAATATATGCTGTGTTTTAGCCTACCAGGGCAGCATGTATGCCAGGTCAGATTACTGTGTGGTCTAAATACTTCTGTACTCGGAACACAGGTCTTCTGCAGAAAGTCTTAAGTACCCAGGTTAGAACTACAGTCTACTTGTTGCCAACTGCTCAGCCAGGCCAGTAGCCTGTTGGAAGAGTGATCTCTGTTGTTGACAAGCTTAATTGTCCAAAGGTAAAATGGAGTGGAAACTGTTACTATACCACGTATTTCTGTAGGGGAGTATTCTTTTTCATTAGGCAATCGCTTAAACATGTTGATCACTTAATTTCCAAGGAAATAATCCTTTTTCTATTAAAGTCACTGCTCAAGGATTTCACAAACTCCAGTAGAAGGCCACTATAGTCATTTGCCTATTTTTCCTAATGAGATGAATCATGAGGAAAAAGCCAGGTTAATGTTCCAGGGAGCTTAATTAGAATCAACTGAGAGCTTGAAAAGGCAGCTAAGGTGATTTCAGGCAGTGCTTATATGAAAAGCCTTAATTAAGAAGACTGATGGCCTCTTAAGTCTCTTCAAGAGTATAGAGAATCCTGTTTGACTCCTCCAGATGCAATTGCAAACCATATTTGAAATCCAACATGTTTGTTAGTAAATAAAACAGCACATTTGTGGCTACAGTGGACTGTGGAGCAGCCAACTTTCTCAAGGGTTGCAGTGCCACAGAGGGGCATAGAAGAAAATACAATTAAACAGGAATTCAGTATAAATTTTACTGGTAATTGAAGCATTCATAAAATTACAAATATTTCAGTACAACTGCCGTAGAAATAGTTGAATGGTAGATTACAAAATTATTTTATAGATAAGACTGCTGTGATTTTTTTTTTATTTGCTTGTAATATACAATCTCACATGGAATTCAGTAATCTTAAAAATCCACGTAAGCTTTAAATTTATCGCTTTAGTCAAGGATTTTTTTTTCCTTTTTTTTTTTTTTCCCCCCCCTGTAAGAACAATAAGGTATATGAGGTATTTTAGCTGCAGGGTGCATATTTGGAGAAAGCGCTTCCTGCAGAGCTCCTCTGCCTCTCTTGTAAATTAACTGCACAAAACCCGGTCATGTTTCAGTATGACATTTAGTTTTCTAATCTGTTTAATGCCATGGTTTGCACATGATGTGTTCTGATGTGCTTTTATGTTTTTGATACTAAAAAAACACATTAGGGTTGCAGTAGGGATTCTTTTCACAGACAATAAAACTTGTAACAAATTACATATTTCAAAAGAAATATAACAAAAGACCTAACCTTTCATCATGTTCATTATTCTAAAAATACAGCCCACATCCTCTCCTTCTGTTTGTTGATATAATATATGAGCAACATTTTGGACACATATAGATACTACATCTCTAGTAATTGCATTCATACATATTTTAGTGACTTAAGACTAAAAAAAGTTAGCATTTGAATCATCTCAAGTAGTCACTTGAGAATTTTTGTAATCAATAATTATGTAAGTGCATGTATGTACCTGGGAGTACATAGACAGTCGCTCAAACTCTCCATTTATCCAGGGTGGAAGTATTGTCTTGTGTTTCAGCTGGAGAGAGGTATAATTAAATCATCGTATTTTTCAGTTATTCATATAAAAGACTTCATAAAAGGAAGGAAAATGGCTTATTGTGCTCCATCTTTTTCAACCTTTACCATTTTGGACTACTTTTACACCAGTTTCTTTGAAGCAGCACCAGCAGATTTCATCCAGCTTTACGTAACTGGTATGTCAGAACTAGCGCTAAAGATCTTTTCTTGAAGGAAATAGGCTTTTTTGCTGTAAAGATTCTTATCTTCTTTCTTCTTAGCACAATTTCAAAATATAAATATATTTAATGGGAAAGAGTCTGCGCTTAAGAGGGGAGAAAGGAGAACTGAAAGACAGGCAAGGATTCAAAATAAAAGCTGTAGACATCTTTAAAAAATGTGACATTCACCTTCCTCTCTCCTCCCCAGTATGTTTAGTTTTGATCTCTTTCTTTAATCAGAATTGTGTAAATTCTCATCTCTACAACTGAAAAGCCAACTTAGAGAGTCTTGCTGTAAGGAGGAAAAAAAAACTCCAGAAGAACATGCAATAGGATTAAATCCCAACAATGTGTAATGAAAATTAGTTACGACAGCACTGTCATCATTAAATGAATTATTCACTGAAGAGTACTCAGCCTACTAGCTGACAGTTCTGCTTTTGTATTCCTATCCAGACCAAATGATTTCAGATTTTGATCCCAGTTACTTCAGCCACAATATTCTAATGCACAACAAACCATCATCATCTTGACACATACTAATTAATCTGCACAACAGTTGCACCTAATTGCATGTTCACCATTAGGTGATGGAATGAAGAGCTAGAACCTGAATTCCAAGACTAGTTTATCTGAGGCTCTGTAAATTAATGTGTTCTGCGTAAGGTGGATAGAATTTGTCAAAAAGTTGCATTTTGCTACAGATGCAGACTGTTCACTTTACTATCATGTGTTGAGCAAAATAGACAGTGGAAAGTGATTATTCTAGATCAGCATTAGTGTTAGTAAAACTCTTTGTCTTTCTAAGGGAAGAATTTGAAGGGAAGTATTTTTTTTCCTTAGCTTGCAAGAGTCTATCATTCTTTGAAAGGTTTTTGGCATTTGGGGAAGGTGCCTAATGACTGGAAAATTGCAAATATTATGCCAGGCAAGAATAGAGATGTGGGGAAATATAGGTTTGACAGCCTCACAGAAGTCTCTAGAAAGATAATGTAGTGCGGAATGCAGAGCCTTGCTGCTGGTACAGAACAAGCCCATGGAACTGTGCAGCTAGTGCCTGACGAGGTGGGTAGCCATCCACAGAGAGGAACGGAGCAGGGTCGAATGGCCAGCAAGGTGAACATGGGTCAGCAGGGTTTCGTTGCAGCAGTGAAGGCTATCCCCTTACTGTCAAGTTCATAGACAGACATTTTTATTATGGTTATATGAAGTGGTTTGTGAGTTGTCTGTTGCATTAATACTGAGGTTTGCTGTTCTCTTAACAGTATAAGGTTAGTATCAAAATGAAAAAAAAAAACCTTTAGCTTTTAAGTATTTCCCTTTTAGTTTTTTAAATATTTCATGTACTGCACATTCTTTCCATCTCTGTCAATTGCTTTTCACGTGCCTGGAGTAGTCATCAACATAATGTTCTGTTGTTTTTGCAATCAACCTTCTCAGGGCAAGAATAGTACCTCCTTAATATGTAACTTCCACAACTGTAGTTTGAGTCCGCATGGGACAATTCCCACATACCATTCTAAATTAGAACCAGTGTACTAAATTGAGAAGTGTTAGACTGCATGAATTCTAGTTTCAGGAAAAGTAAAAACATGGATGTGTACCTGAGGTGCTGAGACATTCAAAGACACCCACTCAGGCATTACTGAGTTGCAGAGTTCTTCTCCATGGCCTCTGGCAGCCCAACCAGGTATCAAGAGCACCTTCACAGTACTTCACCTATAGGTCTTGCTACATTAATTTGTCGTCTAGTATTTCAAAGAAATGCAAAAAGGTAGCAGTTGGTTTGAGGAAAGAAAGATTTTATTTTTCACTCAGATTATTTTCTTCTATCGTGCTAAATTGTGAAAGCAAAACAGACTGGATAGATAGGTTAACCCAAATCTGAACTATCGGGGTAAAGCACTAACTGTACACGCTCTCCTAAAACTCCTCAGAGGAAAACGCGTTAAATATGACAACTCTTAGTGGTAAGCACAGACCCTTTCTCATGAGAACTGCAACATTAAAAGCCCTGACATGAAAAGCAAAAAACATACTGAGGCAGGGGATGTTTAACTTAATTATTATTTATTAAGGTAATTAATTACTGGTTATGTGAAATACTGAGGGTTAGAGCCAATAATATGTAAAATGGTCATAATTTTGCATATTATTTCTTTTTCTATCTTTACAGTATTTCCGGTCACTTTCTGTTTTCCTTCACGTTTCCTAAATTACTACTCGGCAAAACTGTTTCTCCTACAGTCTCCTCAAATCAAGACACGTATAATCAGCTCTCACCTAACATAAAAGCCTGTTCTGTTTGTGGCTTTTTTCAAGTTTGTCATGGCTGTGCCTCACCTTGTCAGTGCCCTTTTCAAAGGGGTTAGCCAAAGTACTGTTTGTGCCAAAGGCACAGCCTTATCTAGACCAATTTTGGATAACTGAAAGGTCATAGCCACAAAGAAACAGCAGGTGCAATTACTGCCACAGTAGAAGAGTGCAACAAATACATATGAATACCCAACAGAGTTCAGTATTGTCTTTTGAAGTGGTGTACATAAAGTCCTGATCTTAGGAACAGAATGGAAAGCAATAATTAGGGCCTTTAATTTATCACTGAAATGTTAAAAGAAGTCTGACAGAGTAAACATCAGTGCTGACAAAAAGAGCAAGAGTCATGTGTTTATAGAAAAGATGAAGCCTTGCAGGGAGTTATTCTTCCACTGCTGGACAGAAGTCCCATTGACAACTCCAGGAGATATCATTATTTCCTCACTTTTTTTTCTCAGGCTTGTGGGAGAAATAAACACAAATACTTTAAGTGAGTGATTCTGGTAATTAACAGAGGACCTGAGCCTCCTAATAAAGCATGAGCAGAATAATGTTTTTTTTCTAGCAACTTCATTTTTTATACTCTAAGAAGAGACATAATTGGCTGTACTAATTTAATTCAGGTAGCTTTTCTTTTCCCTTCTTGACTTGCCTTGTCGCACAGGGTTGTAAAAAAGTGCCCAAAGAAAATGTAATGCCAGGAGGCAGAACAAGGTTTTCCTTCAAATATAAAGCTTCAAAACCTCAGAAATGAAGACATTTATGTTAATGTGTTTTCTATTCCAAAATATCTCATTGTGATCTTGTTTGAGTCAAAACAACCTCCTCTCCTTTATCAGCAGAGAAGTTCAGAGAATATTTCAGTTTAGCAGGAGCTTTTTTAGTGTTGCCATTGTTTCTTTGTCCATGGAATACCAAGCCTTTTGATTGTTTTTGCAAAAAAAAAAAATAATTGCCAAAGTGTCAATTTTCTGATTAAAGCCTGTTTTTTTATTTGAAAAGAGTTTTCATGTTTGATACTGGTGACAATGGGACACAGTATCTCCTTTCTAAAACTTGCATTGCTTGTGATTTCCCAGTTGTGCAAAACTGACTAATTGAATCCAGGTTCTTCCATACCATTCCAGGGGGACATTGCTACCTCTTGCACAGAACTTCCTCTGAGATGTTCCTTCTGTATTCTGTTGACTTGACTGATCATACTCAAAGTTAAATCAGATTCCTTAATTTCTTTACAGGTTAAGCGCAATAGCTCAAGAGAGGTCCAGGGCATTGTCCATGACTTTGACATATCAATGCTGTTATAGTCACATCTTGAGTCATAATACAGTCTTCCTTAAAAAACACTGCATTCCTATGAGTGCTATAAAGAACTAAACCAAGGCCCAAGGAAAAGCAAACCGCTAAAACAATAGAAGCTGCTTTTACCATTTGCTCTTTTCCAGTGTGCAGGGTTTTTTCTAATATATAAAAATATTAGGAAAAGTAATTTAGTATTTTTAGAAGTGCTGATCTTTTTTTTTTTTTTTCCCCAGCAGTATGACTGGAACATTACTATAACAATTTATCACTTTCTCTTTTCCTTTACTTTAGTGTAAGGGGGAAGGTGGAGCTGAAAGAAACCTTTGAAGCCTAAGTTTTTGTTGATTAAAATTTAAAGAGCAAACAAAACATGCTCAGAACTGCTCCTTGACAAATCCTTTTAAATAAAGTGGTAGTTTCGATTTTTTTAATGTTGCTTTTTGTTTTAATTAGGTTACAAATAAAAAGCCTTTTCTATAATCAACTTCAGATTTTTTTTTTTAATCTCTATTTGTCTATAGCATAATAGTTGAAATGACAGAATAACTAGAATTAATGAATTAAGGTTGATATATCAGATAATATAGAATTCATAACTGGGAGAGAAGACTTGCTACTTGTGACAATTTATCCGATGCACCTAAACCGGAGCTGTATCAGTTTTTTAAAGTTGTTCTGTATTCACTATGCAGGATACGTCAGCAAAACTTTATAGCTTCCTAGTGTTTAGAGAACAAAAAGTCCTAGTAGTTACTGTAGATGGTAGCACTTGCAGACCAGTTAAGCTCAATATGCAATCCCTGTTTTTAATGTGACCTGAGAGAGGATACCCATTGGGACCCGTCAAAACTGCAGTGTCAGACAAATGAAAATGTTGTGATTTACAGAATTTGCAGACCCACACTTTCCAAACTTGGTACAGAGGCTTTCTTAAGTGAAAAAGAAAAAAAAACAGCTACAAATTAAAGCATATTTTAAAAATTAGGTCACTAAAAGTGAAATGTAAAACAGCTGGGAGATTTGTGCATTTTCTGAACTCATGCCCTGTGGGATGAATTTGACTGCCAACAGTGTATTTGTTAATTGCTGCTGTTGTGATCCAAAGAGCTTCTCGGAGCTTGACACATATTGAACATCTAAATTAAATTCTCTCATGATGATGTACATGCAAAGGTATCTCAGAACAGATTTTTACATTACCTCATGAACATTTTCCACTCCAAAGGTCTGTAGCAAGTTTTCCCCTTCTCCCATTAATCTTTTTTGCAAAGCAATGTACTGTCTATACAGCCAGTAATATCGTTGTACTAACAAACAAACTCTTTTCCAAATTCATGCCTGTCATGACGGGAATGTGGTGGTAGTTTATAAATTTGTCTATTAGTGTAGAGTGAGTCAATTTTTATTCACTGAAAAACAGTAAGTAGAATGTTAAGATGTATTTTGTATATCAATAAGTTAACTTACATAAAGGTTTCTATTTCAGCTGAATGAGATCATATTTTCCTTTAAAATTTAATTCTGTTAGCTATGCAAAACTCACTAGATGTCTCTGGATGTTTTTAAATAAATTGCAGAAGTCCTAGAGAAGCTACAAACATGACCTAGCAGAGGCTGCTAGAGTCACAATGCCTGTTTCCTGCCCGTTGTGTTAATGTGTGTTTATTAGTGTGTTTCAGGCCATGAGAAGAAGGCAAAAAAAGCTAGAGAAGAGTCCAAATTGAATTTCTGCCAGATGTATAATCTTAAAACAGATAGAAAACTGCATTTTCTATTCCACGTGCATCTGCATGCCATTTTAGCAGGGTGAGCTTCAGCTAACAGCAGTCTAGTTCTGTGTCACTCTGTGCCTGGATAGCAAATACCCGGAGTTAGTGTTATCTACAGTTTGTAGGACATCCTAAACTTGACTTACAACATTGTACACCCCAAGAGCAAGTGAGATATGTTGGTAGCTATTATGAGAAATGTGTCTTATTTTTGGGAGCTGTCTGTCCCCAGATGTCACATGTATGACGTAGGCATGTGGTAATGGCTCACATTTCCTCTGGGTGTGTGTTTGATCTCACATTAAAAGTTAGCACAAATCCAAGCTTTCATCCTGGCATTCGCCTCAAACCACCAGCATGGTTTTATATCCAACATTGACAAGTTTGGATTAAGGGAGAGACTCAGGTTTACACTTAAATGAAATTCTTAAATCAATACAATCTTTTGCGTTTCTATTCCTATGTATTAAAGTATGTATTTATGAGAAGAAAAAAAATTGTCAAGGTTGGCAATTTGCCGGAGCTATGGCACATCCATTAAAATGAGACAGGGACATAGACAGTCTTTCTGTAAAAGTAACTCAGACATTAGAAATGATGAAAGTATAAAGCAACAAAATAACCTTAACTTTTTTTCCCGAGTGAGGTAGCCTCCTTTGTGCCTGTTTTGTAAGACACTATTTGCAGATCAAAGACTTTACTCTACAGCAGGTGGCTTACACACAGTGTAACTACTGGGTGTTCAGAATGTAATAAGATTATTGAAGAGGGGTGCCATTAGAATTGATTAATTTGTGTTCAGAATCTGCAGATAAACTGCGGTGTATATTGTGTAAATGAGATCACTGTTGGCATTCAGAGCATAAGATTCTGGTTTGCTGGAGGGACTATTTGGTTTCCCAAAGAAATCTGGCAATTTCAGTATAATATAGCAATCTATAGAAGGTCATAAGTGTTCCAAACATAAGAGAATCATTAACTGAAATTAGCCGTTTGAGCAAAGTCTTCATTTTCACTTTAACTTCGTAATACCTTTATGCATGGCTAGTGATTTCTTTTTCCCCTAATTTATCATTTCTCTTCTGCAATTCTATAAGTGATGGCTTCTAATAGAGGCTTTACTGCTTGCACTCTAGATAGTGAGGTCCTCCTCCTTCTCACTCTTCTTCCACACATACCCTCTCAACATAAACACACAAGCACATACATGGACTGTCAGAGTTGAGGTACCAATTGGCTGGTTTGTTTCTTTGTTGCCCAAGTGTTGTTCTTAAAGAGCAAGGACCTGAAAGAGCTCCTCTGCTCTCCAGATCTGCTAAGTATTTGCTGGCTGTGCTCAGCAGTTTCAGTATTTATACAACATCCAGAGGTTTTGTCCAAGACTATTTTCCCTGTAAACTACAGTCAGGGTAGGAACTTGCTTTGCAGATTTCCTGCTACTCATTCCAAAACAAACTGACCTCCCAGATGGAAGTGTGACATTTGCATGGCAACAGGCCTTAGAAAAAAACAAGAACAAAAACCAACTCTCTGACCCCCAGACAACAGCACATAGAGACTAATTTTCCCCATTTCTTACTGTTCTGGAAGTTACAAACCAATGTAATGTGTAGTCCTACTATCTGTGAAGTAGTGACCCATTTCAGGTAGAATGTAGGTCTACCAAAATAGCTTTTCATTGAGATGTCACTTCAGTGTTAGAGACACAGCAAAAGAGTGGGCTGCTGTGCAAGGGACGGTGAGCTGGGAGCTGAGGGTTGCAGCACAAGCAGGCAGGAGCAGTGATCATCACAAAGACGCTCAGACACACAGAGCCACAAAGAGGGGCAGTGCCAAAAAAAGGTTAGTATGGCGAGGTTGGCTGACCGTCCAGGGACTGCCAGATGTGTCTGTCATGATGAAGTAGGTTCGAAGTAAGGTCAGCAGGTCAGTGTCAGGACCAGCAGTGTGCATGGCCAAGCACAGACATACTGACACTGTAGCTCAGACAAGAGAGCAGAAGGACTGAGATTAATTGTGGCCCCCATCAAGACCTCTTACAGCTTTTTCTCACATGGTTTCACTTTTCACGTAAGTCTGATCAAATGTTATTCAGCAGGACTATTGTCAGAGCTGGCCTTGAAGACAGGCAGCTAAAATCCACTTGGCAAGAAGGTGTTGCAGTATTTCTACACCCTCTTCGGGGCCCTGGTAGCAACGACTGTGGACACTACCGAGGATTCGGTTATACTTAATATAATCTGATCAGAACATTTTTATGTAATTGACACTATTGGCTTCAGGTTTAGTAATTTTCAAGCTTTCATAAAAAAGATAAGCACCTTGTCTGGCAGAAGGTAGTTTTAGTTTATTATTCTTCATAGGTAAAAAAAATCCTTTCCTTCAAGGTAGTTATTTTAAATTCCAATTTAAAATTGCTGCTTTTGGAGTGACAATTGCTAGGAATCCTGTGAAGACTCAGAACTAGTGCTTATTGCTCAGTAATAAATGCAATTGGTTTTCCTAAGACTTTTGGATTGCTGTGGAAAATTATGCAAGTTATCATAGTCAATATGAATTCAGATTTTTCTAGAGAAATGAAATTTGCTAAAAACTTACTCATCCCCCAGTCTGTCACATAAAAGAAATTTCTAGTGGGCTTCTATGCGGATCAAATGGAGGAAGTGGTCCAACAGAACTTAAAGTGGGGATAGTGTGTTTTGCATCCTGTTCTCTCCTTACATATATGCCTCTTTTCCTCTTATCTTTTTAGCAAACTTTGAAATGTGCACATGTATTTAAATGTGCAGCTGGACTTTGTCATCATGGATCAGTTCTCTCGTGTTAGAACTGAGGTTCTTTGATACTCTGATTTCAGTGTCATGATCTTTAAAATTTGCTTCCATCTCTGATATAGTTCCATTTCTGAACCTTCATGCATTTTTGCCATACTGCTCCCATTCTGTTCCTGCTGCAAACCTCTCCCAAACTCACTGCATAATGTCCATACTTCCTGTACTGTTCTAATATTCTTTTCCTTGCTTAATTTTGAGCGATACTTAATCCTGTATCTCTTGGACCCTAAGACAACCTTTTTCATGGAATATTCTTTCTTTTCTGCCCTTTATATTCTCCCAGAATTTGTTTTTAATCAATCTTTGTTTTAACTTTTTATTTTCTGTTGTTCATCATTAACTAAGAGTACTAATACAAATCATCCTTATAAGTCTCAAACTCTTCATTGTATTGTTTTGCATTCCTCATCATGTTCGGTTTCTGTTGTAAGCTCAGATGTTACAAAACCTCAGTCTGGAAAATGGTTTGTGCCCTCCTTTGTCTTGAGTCTTCATCTGCTTTTTCCCCCCTTTTAATTAGTACATTCATAGCCGTAAGTCATCCTTGTGAAATACATTTTTGTCGTTCTTAAAAAGGGAGGAATTTGGAAATGATGCCAAAAGATCAGTGATAATAAATCATAAAGTCTGCTTTTATGCCTGTCCCTAAAACTCTCAGATATGATGGTCATAATCACCCAATACATTGTGAAGCCTGAAGATTGCTTCGATTGGAATCCCTGTTCTCCTGTTTTTGAAGATTCATTTAAGAGAACACTGAAACAAGGCTTAGGAATGTCTTTAGATGAGTAAGAGCACTACAAAGGAAAATAATTATGTTATCCATCAAAACTATGCTGGGATAAGTTTTGTTGCTTTTCGTTATTTTCACTGTCATTCCAAGTGCCAAATTTTCTGTGAAATTTGGAGATTATACTCTTGAACAAACTGCAGAGAATTCTAAAGTCACAAATCAAATAAGTAGGAAAATCAATTCACTTAACTGAGGAAAATTGTATGAACAAGTAATCCTAATAGCATTTTCTCTTGCAGCCTACCAACAACGTATTGTATACTGACATAAAAATAGATTACAGTATGTCTAAAATTAAAAATGGATCTGTATATATATATTTCCCAAGACATTCTCATATTGTACAGTATTTGATCAATTCTCACCCTCTTTTATAACTATTGATGGAACAACAAGTTATCCAGAAATAACTGATCAATATTAGAATCAGTTCCTGGATACATATTATCTGTGGCTATGTTATTACCTTCTAGTTTGTGCTAGTATTTTCTTATTTAGTTTTTCAAGACACAGGCACATTTATGTATCAAACTCATCAGAAAAATTTTTGAAGACTATTATTCCCTAAAACTCTGCATAACCTTGCATAAATACATGCACTATAGCAACACTGATACTGCATCCTCTCTGTTTGCATCCACTGATTCTAGACAAACGGTAAGGCAGTTACTCATTTTGGGTTTTCAGTGATTTCCTTTAAAAATAAAATGGAATATTCCAAATCATCAACATTAGAAGGTAGGAAGTAAACCATTAGTCAGCCAGAAAATATCTTTTCATTCTCTTAATCAGTTGGTGTGAAGATAAGTATTTATTTCTGTTCCATGTAGGTTACCAGTATAAGGCTGTAGGGATAAATATGAGGACTGTTTAAAAGCACAATACCAGTGTTATCTTTCAGTGGGAAAGTGTGCTATGGTATTTATTTACACAGTGCATGCAGTAGTTCAGCCGTACATCATTTTTTAAAATAGGGCAAGTGTGTTTATGGCATAAAAAATCACCAGCTGTTTACTGTGAAACCTTGCAACAAGTGCAGATTTTTGAAAATGTGCATCTACAACCAAAGCTCTTTCATTATAATGTCTATTTTTAAGTAGACTATGGCTTAGCATAGCACTTTCCATATTAAAGTTTTTAGAACAGGAGCATGCCATTATATGTATTAATCCATTTGTGCTCAAAGTAGGATTTTCCTGGAACATAATTAATTGTGGGCACAAGAGATCTGGGAGTTAATATTCTTTCCGTCCACTTCCAGTTTTAGACTTAATACTTTGTGATCTAAAAAATCTGTATTTGATGAAAAGAATGGCTAGACTGGCTTAACTTCTCTGCAGCTTTGCCTACCTCAGGCTAATTTCCCAGGTTTGTATTTTTTATTTCTGATCCTTCCCCTCTTGCCTCAAGATACATCGTGTCCCAAAGCTTATACAGTTCACAACTGATCCAGTCCTCCTATATCAACAAGTAAATGATCCTTCCCTTTCTGTATAACACTGTGGTACTTTAAAGTCTGGCCTGTGCAAATTGGAAACTGGTCTGAGTTGTGCAGGTGTCAATTCAAGAAACAAGAAAGATGGAGTGGTAGAAAACACAGCCCTGTCCACTATGTTAGAAGAAAGTTAAGGTTACAGAGAGTTTGAAAGAGCTAGAATTAAACTTAAATGAAAAGCTGTTTTAATGTCATTCCATTAATGAAAAGCTAAATGTTGAAGTTTTCTGTGCTTTCAAAGCAGAAATTCTCTGACATGCAACCTTGCCAACCACTGTATGATTCAGCACAGACATCCACTTCTCAAGCAGTGGGAGTAATAGTGATGAGCCTGCGAACAATGGTAGGTTGCAATCAAATGCAGGCCAGACACTTGACAGTGTTGAAGTACTCTGCACGGATGGGTTTTTCAGTTATTTACTGACTGCGGAGGCGTATGGAGTCCTCAGTGGTATTTGAAATTATGAGGAGTCATTAGATGTACGTGTTTAAGTAGTTACACAGAATATAAAATTGACTTCAAAATCCCAGTTTCTGAAAATCTACCTTTGAAGCCAAAAATCTGCTTACCCATAAAGATCAGCTGGCAGGACACAGACTTGAAGACTTACGGAACAAACAAATCTTTGTACAAGTCAGGAAAGTGCCCCAAATGTGTATTTTCCTTAATTCAAATAACTAGACATTGGATCTAAGCTCCATAGTTAGAAAATGTTGCTTTTCCTGTAGCTTAGGTGAAGTGTGAGGAATCTCTCAATACCAAAATGTATCTTGTGCAACATGTTCAAGTACTGCCTTGTATCAGGACGTGTAAGTATTGAACCTCAGAGGAAAATTTGTCTGTTTAAGGACAAGAAGCACTCAGAGAGAGGGGCAACAACTATATTTACGATACAATGTTCTAACATGAGTTCTTCAGAGTTGGTTGGAGAATTTTGACCCAGAGTTGTGATACACTCTATATACTCTTACATGTATGTATGTATATAAAACATACAAAAAACTATAGAGCAGGGAGTTTTCTTTGCAGCAGTCTCCACACTTCTAGTATATTTTTCAAACAGTGCCCCTGCCCAGAATGTCCTGTTTAGCTTCTGTCTCCTGACAGTACATGAAGACCTGAAATAAAACTACCTTATATGGTAAAACACCTCTGCAGCAGTGCTAGTAATTTGTCATTTCTGGCTCATTGGTCTTTGTGGATAAAACAGTAGTAGGTTTTTTCTTCTTCTGAATCCATGTTTTCCAAGAAAAACGTTAAACCTGTCAGTTTAGGATAATCCTTACTTTTTTAATTGGGGGGAAAAAAAAAGAAATCTTTAGCTAATAATGTTCCAAAATTACAACCTCTCAGTTCTGTTTCTCCCAGTAAAAGCAGATGTGACATCAGGTACCTAAATGTGGCAGTTGAACAGGAAACAAATCTGTTTGGGTTCACCTTGTCCAGGAAAGCCTATGAAGAGGTCTTAACCATGCTAAAGAGAGCAGTATTATAAATTAGCTCTGATGTTAACAAATGCATCATTACAAACTTAGTGAAAGTTCCTCGTCAACATGCAACCATAGGTACTGGAGTATTTAACAAATGCAGAAGGTGGAAATACTGAATCTACTGATAAAACTACCAACACAAGAACTATATCAGGACATCTTAGATTTGATTCCACAGCAGGAATAAAAGCTAATTTTAATATCTGCTTAAGGTTGAGATGAATCTTTCCATATTTGAGTCAAGTCAAATACCAGAAACAATTTTTTTTTTAAATAGTCTTACAGACACTTTAGCTACTCTGAGATAAAAAACTGTCTTGTATATGTTCTTATAAGGTCTCTTAAATGTTCTTATAAGGTCTTTTAATGACAGCTGTTCTCACAACAGCCAAATAAAGTGCACATTATGTTGTCATGTCATGTTTTTAAAGTGAATAGTAGCAATCATCAAGGATGTGCTAGTATAATTATATTACTATTTTTAAACCATTTTTAATACATGATCCCATTTACACTTGTCTATAGGTATGTAAATTTACACTCTATATACAAATATCACTAGGGCTACTAGTAGTACTGTAGGAATTGTATAAATCCTGAGTGACTGCCTACTTGAACTTCTGTTTTGGTATTCATCTTCATATAGATTCATTTGATATTGTTTCTGACATAGTTCTTCAACAGCTTAATCCAGAATATTTATGAAAGCAATATTGACAAATTGATCAAAAGAGGTATATCTATCTTGGGAAAAGTTAACCTTAAACCAAAATGTATGGTATATACTGTCAGTTATCAGATCAGGCCAAGTGGCAAGGCCATTAGGAAATCAGCCCCAAAGCAGTAAAATGGAAGAAGAAAGACAATAGGTGATGAATAAAACTGCAAACCACAGCAGACAAATATGCAAAAGCATGAAACAAAGTCTTATTGATTTCTGATAAGACAATACCACTAGAAATATTACATTATTAATCAGAGATTGGGATAGAATTTACTTAGATATTCAGGGCCTCCTGCATTGAAAATGTGAATCACAGTAACTGTAAATCTGTGCTTTACAGTAAGTTTCATGAACAACAGACAAGGGGGTCTCTAAATAGTACAGGGAAGGAGCAGATAACAAAGGGCAGGAGCAGATGAAAAACCGAATACAGATTACTTTTTTTAAAGTGCAGAAGAATCACAGTAATCCATGTTAGAGAGCATAATACAGATGCTACGGAGGATTGAAAAACACTGGGGAAATTTAATTCAACTACTTTTTGCTTTAGTAGAGAAATAATAGTGATTCATTATATTAATTCCTTTGATGTGTAAGGATGTTTAAGGTTTAGGAATTGAGTTTCAGTATCTCTAGGTACTACACCATGTTTAATGGCTGGATCCCAGAGATCACTGCAATGCCAACAGGCATTGATCAGACCTCATATGCTTACGGTCTAGTATCTGGTATAGGAGCATTTCACCTTAGCTAGGGTCTTTAAGGGCTCTTAGAACACACATAGCAGAAGTCTTAGACTACAAGAACATGGTGACATACAACTGTGCGTTGAATTGCAAGTATTAGAGACAGACATATTAAACTCATTAAATGATAAAGAAGCAAAGCATGTTAAATAAACAAGACTTACTAAAAATACTTAGTGGCAAATCCAGTCATGCATACAGATTTTAAACTGGACAAGACTGCTAGCTTTAAATTACACAACATTTTCAGAAATCGAATAGTGAGACATTTACACAAATGCTTTGGTAGACAACACTCAGCTTTTAAAATTACCTTCAGAGACATTTTCTCTTATGGTTATTAAAATTTTAATCTATACTTCTGTTAACTCAGCATATTGTATTGATTAATTGATTTAATTAATTAAGATTACACAATATATATTTACAGTCCACAGTGTTACAATTGTGCCTCTGCTTACTTTTTCTCTATTATTTTAAAAGAGCACATTAGAGATTACTTACTTAAAACTTCGGACTCTTTCTACCAGGCTGTCATGCTCAGCTTCATAAAATGTTTTCTAGAAAAAAAATGCAAAAGCATCATTGGTGATCTCTAATTACCATTGTGAGTCATATTTGAGTAACTGGCTTATTTTGGGTAGAAGCCATCTCTTTGTTCATTAAAATTAATGTTCAGAAGTAGTTCATAATCCTCTGATTTTAGTTCTCTGCCAGACAGAGGAGTTTTCCTGTAACAGGGAGGAAAGAGAAATGTTTCCATGAGAAATGTTTTTCACTGTGATGTACATCAACAAAGAGATTCTTTTACTTGAACTGTACTCAGCGAGTTTTCTTAAATCATTAATACAGAAATCATCAACTGATGTTAGATCATCAGTTTGTGTTAAGCTTGTCTGAGGATTTTCTGAACTGTAGCACTGGATGGAGCATCATATTATTCATAAGCATTTAGCCATTTCCAAGTGGAGTTTCACTTCAAACGAGACTGTTAACTTCAGTATTCACGTTTTGTTTGGATTCATACTAAAAAAGTTAATTTGAACATTGACCACAACAGGCTTTTGCTGTAACTAAAAATAGTCAGTCATGGAAAGAAAATGCTTTTGGCATCACAAAAATGAGTTTAGGGTTAAATTTCTTAAGTAATTTGTTAAGTCCCAAGACAAAAGAATGCAGTGTGAGTATTGCTCTTGCAGCTCAATTTGAATTCTGAATTCTGAATATTCTCAGTGAAGAAATTTGAGTCATCTGGGTTAGAAGTTATGTCTACAAAAGAGTAATCAGATAATAAAAAAAAATTCTTCAGTAAAGGTCCAGAATATGTCTACATGCTTAACACTGAAAAGCTACGTTTGCTGAATTTTCCGTTAATATTTAGTCCAAATCTACCTGTGAGCGGCTTGAGTAGAGATATTCCAACGAAGCCATTAGCCTATAGGGGCTAGAAGTGGCTATTTTTAAGTAGCGAAATTTGGATATTCTGCATTGAAATCTATTTGACCCATACTTGTATGTACCTCATATTTTATATTATTTTCTGTTGTCTTAGTTACATGCTGAGAGAGCAGAGCAAAAGGATAGATAAACATGCCAGTAACAGGAGACAAGTAAGTTATTATCCATCCCTTTGACTGTTACAGTGGATAAAGTAGGAATTAGTATTCCAGGCTTGTGACTCTACCTCTTGGCTCTTAGACTTTTAAATGCAGTTGCTAATAATCTCCATGCATTCAGGCATGCTGACAGATATGCCACAACACTTTAATCAGCATTGGCTACAAGGCTAATAAAGGTTAGTAATAAAATAAAATTCTGTAGGGGCTCCCTCTTTACAGGCAATATCAAGCCCTATGAACTTCTAATGCCTACTCTGTCTATTTAGATAGTCATGGCTCAAAGCCTGTATTAAAAATAGCAAGGAATGCTTATTCTGAAGTGTTTGAAAATATTGCAAATTACACTGTAGTATTGGCTTACTCCAAACCAATCTTAGCCCTTACTGACCTCTGCAGAAACACTTCTCTTTCATTTGGCAGCTTCATTTCCTTTCTTTCCTTCTGTCTTATTCCCCTGTCCTTTTACCTGCAGTTTATTTAGTCATCAGGAATTGGTGTGATGGGGCTGCTGCTTTTTAACTATGTAGCTGATAGGTTTGTTGTGTTCACCCAGGAGCAAATACCTATTCCTCATTCCACTTCCATTGCAGCTTCATTTTCATCTCAATATCGTATTCCTCTGGAGCTGCACAATACATTTTTTTTGAGGAAAGCAATGAATGTATTTACTCTTTGCCTTACCTCCGTACAGGGTACTGAGGATTTTCCTGTCCTTTACTTCCCTGTACATTTTATAAACATGTTAAATTCATCAGGAAGGTAAAAATAAATGCAACAATGAGTCAAGAAATAAACATGTACATATGCATTTGCAATGAAGGTCTTTCATTAGCATTATTTATTAAAAACAGATAGAATACAATAGCAGTGCAGAAATTAATAAATCCAGTACAATGGTAGATGGATATATCCTGTATTCTTTAAGATCACCAAGCTCCTATCAGGTCTAATTCTACCCTGATAGTTAATACAAGTTTCCAGACTTCAGAGTGGAAATTGGATCTTTTTACAGTCATGAAGAAAAAAGTGAACCTGGAGCAGACTTGACAGAATGAGTGCATTTAACTGTGGAACTGCTATTTCATTTCAAACCACATAAAATAAAATACCCAGACATTGATCTGTAGCATCCTGTTGTTTCATCTCAGAGTCTCCACTCACAGGACCAGAAGATATTGAATTCTGCTTTCCAGGCTCCCATCCTAATCCAGGAGTCAGTGGGCTTGCCAGACTCACATCAATCTGTGGCAAAAGCAGTCTGGCATTGACATGGCCATTGCAGCTATTGTTAT